>JAPYZA010000114.1:0-50440 GCA_030522685.1 Eupelmus azureus | reverse complement strand
TAATAAATATTATTTACATATATTTATACATTAAACACAGCAACGCATATCACAATTATTTATTCGCACATCAGTCTTTTCTTAATATTCTTCTCTGTGGCTCTTTTTTATCTCTGTCTTTCGTACTGCGCACGCGCCGTCAGCTGTGGCTGAGCTGCTACCTCTATACGCTGGCATGCTTAGGCGCGTGTTTTCTCCCTCCTCGGCTGGCGTTCGCTGGTTTGATTCTCCCAGCTGTCAGCTGAGCGCAATGTATTTCTCCGCCGGCGTAAATGTACACAAAAATATACATTAATTATGCCCTATTTATCGTGTGCAGTGCCGGCTTTATTTATGCACTTATTTTGGGCTATTATGCGGGGCACCGCATCACACATTGCATATAGTAATCAGAGGGAATGAAAATGCCGACTCTGGCCCTACTAGCGTTACGTGCTGAAGAATCCGACTCACATATTGAAATTCTATGTACAGATTTCTATGAATTATGTAAAAAATAATGCTTTTCTGAATGTCACAAAGGATATACAGGCTCAGGACAGACTCATCAAAGGCAAAAATATATTAAATTATATATTAAATTATTTAGAAGAGAATTTTTTAAGTCAAAATTTATGTTTTATTTGTACAAAAATTAGAATATATAAAATAATACAACTTGTAATAATTATTATGCATTTCACTATTCTTATTCTAATTTATTATTTTATAAAAAATATTTTATTACTTTATTCAGCTCACAAAAACAATATATATACACATCACAAAAGAGAAATTAAAATAAAAAAATTAAAAAATATACCTCAAGATTTACAGAATACGTCCTTAAACAAAAATAATGTACAATATTTTATAAAAGGTTTAGAATGGAGCTACTTCAATTTTTTGAATCTGAAAATACGATTTGTTTCTTGAAAAGTTTACTCTATATTAACAAAAATTTTATTTACCTCCACTTTCTATGCCAAAAAATCTCGAAAATCAATGCCTTATTTACATGAAGTACTATATGTATCACAAGTAAGTGGTGCTTTATATCCTTGTGTGGTTGTAGTACTTCATTCCTATTCGCAGAACTTACACGCCTTCAGCTCGTGCTAGTTCGCTTACGACTCGTATTGCAAACTCCACACTTGTCAGTATAGGTTCAATTACTGCCCTTCGCACATAATATATTATTATTTAAATTTCAGATTCAGAAACTTGGATCGTGGATACCTTATAACCGTATCTTATAAAATAGAAATAATAATATAAATATCAATAATAGCTCTAATATGACATTTTGCTTATTCCTTTTCGAATTTTGAATTAAATAACTTGGTGAAGTGTATCATCATTCATTTCTTTCAAGTAATCTAAGTTTCAAAGTTAACAGGCTTGATAAAAAAGGAGACTGTAGAAATTGTTTCACCGTAAAATTTAATAGATAGACCTATTTAAATAAGAAAAATACTTAAAATGTCATTAACTAAACATTGACGTATTTTATTAAAACTAAAATCTTCAAATTTTAACTTTCATGTATTTTGTAATATAATAAAATTAATTTACTACAATTATTAAGAACAAAAGTCATAAGTTCTGAAAAATAGTCTTATCAGTTTATCAGTTTTGATTAGTACAAAATCTATAACTAAGTATATAATTATAAGTCCCTATTTTAAAAAATTTACTAAAATTCTACCAAGTTTAAAAAAAAAAATAAAATTGTTACAATTTATGGCTGATAAAAATATTAGCTTATAATTAAAACAAAAACATTATTGGTTTTCGAAAAATTAAAATTCCAAAACGATATAAGTACATGTGTAAATAATTTTTATACAAATTTTTTTTATAAATAATGATCTGTTTACGCATTTTTTTGTTTAAAATAATCATCTCGTAAAACTTGATTCATAAACTGACCAACCCTCATTCGTATCCAAACTGGTGGAATCAAAGTGAAGAAATTCTGGATACCATGTGCCCAGTATCCAGTACTGGTATTTACCTTACCTAACGTCGCTACTGCATTTTTTGCGTAAGTGGTAGCATTAGGAACAAATAAACTTGATACCTAAGAACATATAAGTTACTTATAATGAAATTTATTAACATTTTTTGCTTTATTTATACGTCTATAAATTTTAAAAATCAATGCTCATTTAATTTAATATTTAAATAGCATTTTTAATACCAATTACGACCTACCTGAAGTCTCTGACTAAAAGCGTTCATTTTAGTATTGACAAAAAGCGGTGTGAGATGTTGGATCGTCAAGCCAAACTTTGAGTACTCAGCTCGCAGTGCCTCGGAAAAACTACGTACATACACTTTAGTGGCAGCATAAACGGTCATCAAAGGTAGTGGTTGTAGCTCCGAGCCTGAAGATATATTGACTATGGCACCCTTGCCGCGTTTCTTCATGTCGTCTATAACCAACCGCGTCATTAACGTCGTGGCGCCAACGTTCACGTTGATGATATCCCAGAGCTCATCTTCCGGAACCTCACCCAAATACATAGGATACGTGTACTGTTTGCCAACATTATTGACTAAAAAAATGTTATACTTTTTATCATTGTAAATAAAGTCAAAATTTTTGGGAGTAAATTTTTAAAATTTTATTTTTTATTTTTATTTATTTATTAGATAATTATTATTTTTACAATTTTAAGTTATATAAATATTTTTGCTTATAATAATAAGTATAATATACAATAATATTTTACAAACCTAATATACCAATTGGAATATCTTTTATCTGTGTTTCAATTTTACTGAAGACTTCTTTTCCTTTGCTGAAATCTGCAGCAATAACTTTGACTTCTACTTTTGGATTGATTTCTAGAATTTCATTCTTGGTTTTTTCCAGCCTTTCAAGAGTTCTGCTTATAAGGATCAAGTTTATTCCTCTTGAAGCCAATTCTTTCGCATAAGCTTTGCCAATTCCATCAGTAGAGCCAGTTACAACTAAAAGCACACATAACATAAAAAATAAATTAATATTTCAAAGTGTTTTCCTATAAAAAATTGAATATTTTCAAAATTATTAAAATAAAAAAACCGATACTTAGTTAATACATTATGTAACAAGAAAGTTCCCGAGTTTATTTATAATATACGATAGAACTTCAATATTTTGTATTTATTACTAAAATAATAAAAGACGACGGTTTGAAAATTATATTATTAAAATAATTTTTTTAATAAATCGCAGTTACGCGTATACGATTATTCAGGTGTATAAGCAACATCAAAATTTACTTTTGAATAAATATATGTCTAGAATTTATTTAAATAATATATATCATAATTTATTTAAATGTTAAGTTTCTAGATATTTTGCCTATTCCTGCCGCCTTAAAAATGCATAAAATTGTCATATAATTAAAATTTTTAAAAGAGGGCAAAATTATTTTCAAGTTTCCCTTTTTTTCCATTAATAATATTTAATATTTAATTTTAAACGTAATGTCTAACAAAATGCATTTCTTTCTTCAGCAATGGAAAATTTCAGATTATAGAATATTAGTTTCTCAAATAAAAAAAAAAAGAGTATCAGTTTTATTATTTAAGAATAGTGTAGTAAGATAGAAAATATAAAACTGCAGTCACTGTAAGATTTAAAGCACAATATAAAACTAGTAATTATGTAAATATAATTAGAAATATCATTCTTAGTTACCGGCTTCGAAACAATCTACGCGCTGCTCATGAACTCTACTGTTTACCTGGCAAACTATACGCTTTGTCAGAAAAGAATAACCTGCAGTCCTTATACTGCTACTTATAATGTCATCGAAAGGAAGAAAGGAAGCGAGCAAAGAGCCACCGAAATTAGTTTCAAAATAAAAATAAATTTTGACCCGCGTTAATAGTCTCATTTTATAACTTGATGAATAAATTAAATAAATTAATACATCATCAATTTATACTTCCAGATTTTTCACTTTCTTCATTTCCTTAATTGTTTAAGTAAATCAACGATAAAATTTTATAAAATTTTCCAAAATATAATAACTTTTTTGAATACTACATATTTATATTTTACTTTGCTCAACAGTAACGGATTCTTAACATTCAAAACGATAATTACCAGCCCATTCTCCAAATAAGGTTTTCAGCTCCACCGGCTTCGAGTTTAAAATCGGCAGTAGGATTTCCCAGGCTGCATTAGCGACTCTGCTCACTGGATCCAGCAGGGCCCAAAATATGATGAGCCCGACTAGCAGCCACAGTGCGATTTCCAGCAACATTTTTCACAGCCAAATTAATCACCGAACAATTAAACAATAACTTGATTTAACGCTTCATTGCACACACCACGGCACAAGTAGCACCTGAGAATTGACGCCGAGTGCGCCTACTAGACTGACAAGTGAAAGGAAGAGTGGCGCTCAAACTCCCCCCTTGTCATTAATCGATCGCACGTTGTTCAATATTTTAGGTATAGGTATATCTCCAGAAAAGAAACTCACAGAAGCACACAGTGAATAATAGCACAACGTCAAATACAAGTATTAAAATTTCCAATGCAAATCAGCAATAAACGATCAGTATTAGATCGTAAATCCACACTTAAGTCGGTAATTACACACAAAATAATCCTATAAAATTCACTTTAACATCACTGCTAATCCCCCAACGCCTGTGTATCACCGCGTATATATCTAACAATGACTATAAAGTCAAGAAAAAAAATCAACCGGCGCAAGATAGCTGCGTGTGCACTCGTCTTATCTGTAGCTTCGCTCGGCTCGGTCTGAGCTCTGCGGCACGAAATTTTTTCCTACATTCGCCGGACGCGATTGGTCAACTCGGCCTGCGCCGCCGGTCAGCACTACAGCAACGACTAAAGTGACGCGAGGCTGCGGCGGTGACCGTACGAAAGCCGCGCGCGAAGGCAAGTCACTTTCTCCGCGGCGTAAGCCCCCAACTCCGCGGACGAACCTATAGACGCTGCGTGAGCGGCTCTATACTTTCGGTGATCTCGCCGACAGAGCACCGAGTATGCCGTGCGTAATGTTTGCTAATTCGCGTACAAAGGAGAAATGAGCGAGGGCAAAAAGTCTTATGAAAAATTGCCAGTGTGCGAGGATTTATGGATGCGTCGCGCTGGTTAGGCGCGGGTCAATTCTGTCGGTGATTAAGGAGATTTTGGTTTGGAAGGTGAAAAAATTGGGCTAATGATGACGTTAATCAGTTGTTATTTAACGTTTTATTTTAGTTTTTGTCAATGTTTTGGAAACTTGTGCTACAGAATATCAAAAACAATTGAATATTGAATTCAAACACGTGAATAAATTTATTATAATTTCATTTACTGAGATAACTTACCAATGTTTACAATGAAAACGAAAAATTATTGTTTTATACCATTTCTGGTGATAACTAATGTTGAAAAATATATCATTTCAATTTAGTTGTATACAAAACTAATATTTTTATGTATAAATTATAAACAAAAAACCTAAATGAAACCCTTTATTTTCATTGCTTAAAAATCGATATTTTACTTTTGATTAATTAAATAAGTATTAAAATAAATTCCAGAATAACTTCTGATAAATTTAATTTTTGCCACAATATGTTTGTACATATATATTGAGAAAAAACTTATGTTAATTTTATGACGTCAAATGTTACGATATATAAACTCACGAGGAAAAAAATTAAGAAGTTATAAATCGTCAACGAATTAATCAAAACGTTGTAGAGAGACGGGTGCACCACTTTTTAAGGTAAAAAAAAACAAGATAAATTATTAGATACTCTTGGAAACTTTTTTAATAATATTAAATTACCGTAATCTTAATCAGTCGTGCTTTTGTAAACATTGTATTATGTTACAAATTTTTAATTATATATTATTAAAACAACAATCGTACGAGAAGGTTCTCCAATATTATTTAATAAAATATTAATTACCTATTTTGCATGTACAAATTTCGTAACTCTCTTATACAAATTTGTTTATTAACTATTAAAAACAACGAGGTGGTCAGAACAGGCTATTTTGGTCTACAAAATAACTCACAGGTATACGTCACAACGAAATTCGTAATGTTGCCGCAATTAACCTCTTTCGAGCTGAACTACGACCGAGCGCACAGGTTGGCAGGAGTATGCAACCACGCTGCACCTACATGAGCATGCAATTGCATCAGTGTAAGAATTCACCGCCAACCGGTTTCGCGCAGCGCTATTGCGCTACTTCTGATCATTGATCGCATATATTGGCTTAAATTCGTGGAGCTTTCCGGATCGATTTGCTGGTTTTATGCGCTCATTAGGTAGGTATCGGCTAAGCATGCGAACCAACGCTGATGGCGTTATTTATGACTGGATAATTTAATTTTAAATAACTTTGTATGTGAGTATATGGATTCTGGTTTTGGTCGAAAATAGGCTTAAAGTAAAATAATTATAGTCTTTATAATCAAATTTTGAAGTGTTTACTGTGGTCGTTGTACAAGTTTTATTAACTATTCAATAAAATAAAATTATTTTATTTAAAATACTTTTTATTTTTAAACCGTGCCACACATCCATTTGTTTACTCAAACCGCTCTATATTATCTATTTTTAATTCAATTAGTTTAAATCTTTGTTAAAATTTCTTGAACTATAAAAAATAAATGTCACTCTGGAAATCATTTCTAGTTTCAATTTATCTCTATATACTTTTTTGTTTAAGTTAAGAAAACGATAGAAACAGTGGAAGCGTGTATTACATTTAAGTAATTTTTTGTTTATTAATAATTTACAGGTACCACTAAATATCTTAGGGTCTATGCAAAATTTTTAAAGAGTTGTGCGATATTTAATTAAATTTAAACAATTTATGTGTTTGAAAGTTATTAAAACCGAGAAAAATTAGTTGCAGTTTTTAATTTGTATTATTCAAACAATTTTAAAAGAAAAGATTTACTCTGCCCATTATTTTTTTTAGAAAATAAATTGTTTACTTTGAAAATGAATTCCTTTAGATAATAATGTTATGCGGTTTCGAAAACTCATCCCCTTGTTCGATTCACTCTTCTATTGCAGAGACTTAAATTTCTCCTCAAAAGTAGCTTTCATATTATAGATTAAAATAAATTCAGTTTTTCCGCATGCAAAAGCAACAACGTAATGGCCAAAAATAAATTCAGTTTTTGGAATAAATGCCCACACATTTGTTTGGTAAGACAAAATAATAAATTGGAGATCACTGACGTCTGTAACATGTTCTAGAACTTCTTGATGAAGGTAAACTAGTACGTTCCTTAATTTGTAAGCCAATACATTTGAACAATTATCAAAAAAAAACCTAAAGGTTAAATAAGTTCAACAAAATCTTACTATCAAATTATCAAATTTTATCAATTTGTATGTAATAATAAAAATTACAAAACAGAAAAAAGTAGATACAAGAAAATTATTAAATTTATAAAATATTAAATTCGCATTAAATTGAATTTAATGAATATAAATATTAACATTTAGATATCTATTATTTGTCCCATGTATTTCTTTCCCACCTCTATATTTATTACAAAATCAGTCAATTTATTCGCCTTCTTTTTGTTTTTGTATGAATACATTTCTTTCATAAAAGGTAACTGATACAACTAGTATTCATTAGTGTGAGATTTTGTTTTGATAAGCATACTTAAAACGTTTTAGGAGTATTTCGCAAAAATAAAATAATACAACGCCTATAAATATTATTAAGCAACAAAAGAGTGGTAATTTTGAAAACTATGAAATTTTATTGCTGACAAAAATTTCAAAACTGTATATGCTTTATTTTTACTGAAATAGCTGGTTAAAGTTTAATTAAAGGTGAATAGTATGAATTTAATATTTTCCATTATTATGCATTTACATGATTTATGTAAAAATATTAATAAAAACAGATTTGTTCTTGAAATGTGAAAATATATTGAATGAAAAGGCTTATTACATGAGTATTATTGGTTCGCCGTGAGAAATAAAATATATAAAAATAATAATTTTTGTCAGTATGTCAGTATAACGTGGAAAAACATTTTTTATTAGAATCTCTTTAGAATTTTAAAATTGATAAATATGGTATGAAAGAAAAGAATTTTATTTAAAAACTTTATTTAATAGATAAAATTATTATGTTTAAAATTTTAAACGATTTTTTTGAAACTATTTTTCTTTCTTTTAATCAAACATGTCACAAATTCCGTTAAAACTAGACAATTAGAAAAACTGAATATCAAACGAAGTAATAATTTCTGCCAACGTATAGTTAAACCTCGCAAGTCACAAAGTCTTAATGCGCCAAGGGAACGAGTGATGCGCGCGAAAATAACTGTGTGAATGATGTTATTCAGAGGTTGACGAAATAAAGGCTCATACTGTCTGAGCTGTAGAGTCCGCTTCGGGCGAAATGTAGTTTTCTCTTTTTCGCGGCTCAAAAAACGTATATTGGTTATAAAGATATACGGGCGGAGAAATAGTCGTCTTGCACAACATGCAATACATAACGGACTCGAATCAGGATTTTTTTCCTCGTCACGCCTTGTGTCCTTGGGTAATATTAACCCACATGTGAAACCGATTTCACATTATGCACAGTAATAACTATATGCAGTACCATGAGAGGACAGTTGTATTCTTCTTTTTCTTTGGCTGAGTGCGATGTGTGCACCGCAATTGCAAATTGCGAAATCAAATCTAGGGTATGTAATCTGATATAGCTAATTGTAAGTTTGTTTACTCAAATTTATTTCTACACATTTTTCGCTCATGTTTGGTAAAGGAAACTCTTATATTAAGTATTATGGGTAAATTATTAAAATAAAAATAAAAATTAGTTTTGTTTTTCGTATCTAGAAGTAACATTATAGATAAAATTGCTGTTATAGGATGGAAACAAAAAATGGACAAAAATGTAGAAAATAGACAACTTGAGATTTAGATTTTCATTTATGTTTTTATTTTTATTATCTAACAATGAGAGAAAAGAACAGCATTCGTTTTCTGCTTATCATAAGTGACAAATGTAGCTATATATTTATATTTAATTGTAAATTTACGTTAAATGTAATGTATATACACGTATTTTAACATGTGCATGTAAATTGTTACCAAAACTAATTTCAATAGTGAGATGAAAAAAAGGCAATTTTTAATTTACAGCACAGGTAATCACTCTTCGTACTTGACCTATACCTCGAAGAGAGCGCCCTACTTTTTAAGATAAAAGCGTAAAAGCAGTAATAATAATTTATTTTTATTTTTAAGAAATAGTTGTACTGTCCATTTACATAAAATAATAAAGTAAATTTAAAGATTTCAGTGAAAAAATTCTATCTTTTCTGGTATTGATCAATTTCTTTCACGATTCTTATATATTCATAATGATATGGAAAATAAATTCATTTCTCCTTCTACTAGTAAAGCATCAGAAGTCATTGAACCTTGTTTTCGTTAAGTTAATGATATTTGGTATTCATGCATAAACGAAAAATGTATTAATCACTTTATGAAGTCATATATTATTTTTTAACGATGGCTAGTTACTCGTTAAATATCCTTTTTACTTTTTATCTGAAGCTCACTAAATCCTACATATTCTCATACCTTATTTATTTATAAAAAAACTTATACTAAAATCAACTTGTAATAAACAAACTTAAAAAGAGACTCTCAAGTAAACAAATGTGATCAAATTCTCAGAAGGAAGGCCTCAACCATTTTCAAGCAGTCTAAAATTTCCAGTTAAACCAGTATCATTATAATCTTTTCTTCATTTTTCAGCAGTATATTTTTAATAGATTCAAAAACAGACAGGATGATTCTCGATGTTTAGAGTGGTAAGGCTACGATGTTGATTGTACGAATCGAGCTTCTAGCCGCAAGACAAATACGCAAACAAAAAAGCCTGCACCTTTAAGCTTGAACTGTGAGCTGGCTTGTAGTATATAGTATACTAATACTAAAAGGAGATAGAGGAGCGAGGAAAATAGAAGAGAATAAAGGTGAGGAGGAAGCGGCTAAATAATGCGCCTGAGGCGTGATATACTATTTCCGAGCCTATAGAGTCTCTAGAGGGTTCGAAAATTACCGCGAGCAAAAAGATATTGTGGCAAGTTCAGGATACTGAAACATCTTTGAGATGGACATAACGCGGCGATTAAAAAACGTAGCTACGAAGAATGTTGCTCTTCCAATTATGTTACAGTTGGCTACACAGTATCGAAATTCAACACCAAATTATCTGTTACATTTTACTTTGAATATACCAAGCTAAATATTTATACTGTATAAAGATTGTAAGAATGCTGTCTTTTATCAAAATATCTAAAATTTTGTATATAACGTAATATAGAGATCTATGAGCAATTATATTATTTATATCATTATACTAAAATTATAGTTTTTATTAACAGTAGATCTAGATCTTCTTTTTCCTGAACTATTTTCGTAAAAATATGCTTTTATCATAATGGAGACTAGGTTCCTCGTTATAAGTTAATATATCTCCTTTGTATTAAAGAAACTTCCGTTACTTAAATATGAACCCCCCGAGGAAAGTAAAATGGACCAAGAATATTACGTACTATAAGAAAATAACGTAACGTTCATAACAAAAAGCCAAGAGAGTGTCTGTGTTTCATCTTTTTTACATGTTGGTACCATAACTAGCAAAAACTTTTAGATTATTTTAAGAGAAGAGCTATTAAATTCCATAATATAACACTTTCGTAATAACTAGATAATTTTGAATAAATTATGTTTTCTTACTAACGCTCAATTTACTATTGAGACAAAAAATTTGATAAAATTGTACGTAATTAATATTTTAGAATATAGTCGCCCTTCTATTCAATTATAGTCAATCTCGAATAAAAAATTCAGATCAAAACTTTATTTGTAGCCAACTTTTGAGAAGATTTGCAACTCCCTTTATCAAGTCTTAAAAAATGATTCAAACATAATTTATCGAATTGAATCATGTTTCGTTAAATTTCGGATCATTCATTCATAATTAAGTATGTGGGTCAACTCGCTAAAACAAACGTGCCAGCTGACTAGTCCATCTTACTAAACAAAGATGGTCGATAAAACAGGATAGCTTCTATATCACGAATCCTAAATTTGAACTTTTAAAGTAAATACAACATACTAAGCATTCTAATTTGTTCATGTGCAGAAAAAATTGTTATTTATTAAGTTTATTGAACTTATAATTCTCTATCGAATCCATATTATACTGTCGATTTTGGATCTACCATAAAAACAATTAATTCACAATCCAATAATACATATTTTTAATTCAAATTATAAGTCACTATTGCGCACCATCATGCAGTACAAAACGAGCTAAACATTGTATATTCTGCAACAATCATCATCATCGAGCTGAAGTATCGCACTAGGACAATAAAACCATCTCCCTCGTCTCCTAACAAGACTCACTCTACCAGCCAACCATCCACACTCCACATCACGCTACATGTATACATTAATTCTCAGCGTAAACGGGGCATGGCAGCGCGTATAAGCGCCAAGTAAAAGGAGAAGCGGCCACTCGGCGTCCGGTCAGCAAGAAGCGAGAAAAGGAGCACGAGCCCATTCAGCTGGAGAAAAGAGACGGCGATAAGACCGGACCAGCGCAACAGAGAAAGAGAGCCACCTTTCCTCTCCACGCGTATATGCGCGAGGAGGCCTCGGCGCACGTTCCAGCGATTCCCCCGGCAAAGACGATCGTCGACTGCTACGACGGCCGCATCACTATATACCGCCGCAGCCTTGATCTTGAAAATCCTAAGGAGATCCTGGCTTTCGTGAGGATCTGCTGTACGCATCTGGAAAATCGTAGGTCCAAGTTGATCTCTGATTTAGTCTCGATGGCGACGGTGGATCGAGCGGCTCGGTGTATTTTATAGTGGCTCGAAGACACGTAAAAATAGTCGCGGTGCGCGTGTGATACAGAGAGGATTTCGCGGGCAAGATGCCAAGGCGCCGCGATTAATTTGAAAAGCTCAGCGCGGGCGAATGTCTGGCCTTTGTCCCCCCACCGTGCCGCAGACTGTCAAGGAGCCGTACGAATTTTCGGGGACCTCTGCCCGGAGCTACGCTCAAAGTTCAAGGTAAGTGAGACGCGTTATGTAAAGGCGCGAGGAAAAAAGCACTGCGCGTTTTGCCGAGGCGCACGCGAATGCGCGCACACGTCTCTGCGGTTGCGCAAAGGATATTTAATGTCAGTAGGGGGATTTTTGGTAGGCTGGTTTCGGTTGTGGGAGATACAGAAATAACGCTGGGTTTATCGAACCTAATTTTTCGTGTTTGTACAGCGTTGCTCCACGCTGTGAAGCAATGGAACACAAAAGCATTGTGCGTCTAGCTATTACGTATAATCGAGACGTTGAAACTCGTTATCTATTTCTGCAAAAAGAGCTGATAAAAAATTATTTTTAATATCCATGCTTTAAAGATTATACTAATTTAACCGGTCGGGATTGTGTGCACTGAAGTTTTTCAATGACGTCTTTATACGATAGAGTCACATCCATATGCAATAAACCTGTACAAAATGGTTTTTTTATTTTTGTGAAATTGTTGGTTCAAATAAAAAAGTGTGAGACAAAAAAATGTTATTAATGGAACGCGACTCAGTCGACATTTCTGAAGACTATAAAATTGGAATTTTCCAAGCTTCAGTATGACATTATAGAAGTAGCAAACAATTTTCTGACGCAAGTAAATCCCAGATTTATACGAATTGACGATCTTAGCATTGCATAGATTTACATAAAAACAATTCTTTAATAGGTCTCTAGAGTATATTAATATATAAACATCGAAAAATTTATTGCTGAAAATAAATTGAAAAAATTTATCTGTGGAAATAAGAAAGGTTTTTAAATTGAGGACATCTGAGTTCCGAAGACCTGGATATTAAAAGTAACAAAGATTTTTAAATTTAATTATAGCCTTCTACACGTGGGACTTATTTTTTATCTTAAATCAATTAAACAATTGAAATATGCGTATTTTTTGCAAGTAATCAATAATAAGAACATACAAATTATTCATAAACTATTGAGTAAATCCCGTTCTTTTCCGCCGACATACTTCCATCAAAATTCATTTAAAATCCTTCCATGCATTTAAATATCCAACAATATCCTTTTCAGAAGACCATCATCTTTTTGTCGCGTCACTCGCTGTTGACACACGCGCCTAGCGCTACTCTTACAACTCGCTTTGTGAGTCGACAGTTCACGTTAGGTGTAGATAAGTATATAGGATGTAGGAGAGTTCACGCATAAGCCCGCTGCGCAGATCGAGATTCGCGCACGCATGCACTTGACCGCGCTTATACTACTTAAAAAAACCAAGTTTAATGATTAAAAAATTTTTTAGCTTAATGAAATTTAATTACTTATTTGGTATATTATAATTAATTATGGTAGTTTAAAGTAAATAATAACTCAATAATTATTATCCAAACCATTCTTATTGAAATATAATATTGCTTACAAAAATTTTTGTTTCTATTGTAACTCTAAGGTTTATAATGTGTTCAAATATTTTATCTTATAAATAAAAATAATTAAAAAATTTTTTGTATTTGAAGTGATACTTAAATCTAAGTTTAAAAAAGTTTAGATCTATTACCTACCAAAACAGAAAAATTTTACTTAAAACTGTGCTACTTCTATAATTGATGACGAGTTAACTGTCGACCCACTTCAACAGCCCAAGCCCAATTCGTTTTTAGAATCCAGAGATTTTCTGAATACTTTTCCTACTTCGTTGCACTTGACTGATTCTCATTAATCAAAATTTACGGTCTCTGACTCCACGCATTGTTTAGACAGACAAGCGACGAAACCTATCAAAGCAACATAGCAAAAAATGCAAATACAAACTAAAGTAAATTGTACTTTAATTCAGCAATTGTTAAAACATCCTGATGGTGACGTAATCATTTATTTATAAATCAGACAGTTATAGTAGATAGTTATAGTTAAAAAATGTACACAATATTTTAAGAAAATGTTATAATTAAATTTTTTCATACGGTCGGATCTTAGATTATCTACAGTTAGAATTGTCAGCAAAAACAAATAAAAAAAATAATAAAAGAACGTATCTTTTCAGCCAATCAAATAATAAATAAACTCAACAATAAAAGCACATTAATTTTTTATAAAGGGAATTATTATTTCATTGAAAAAATTCAAAATGAATCAACACATTGTAAAACACCAAAGGAAAACTTAATTAAGAATATAAGAAACTTTATAAATACCCACATTCTTCATCATCATCAATTAAATTCCTACCAAAATCAAACCTTCTATTCTATTCGAACCATGTACAAAAAATCAATTACCTAAAATTTATAAGAAAAAACCAGCATTCCAGAACGCCACCTAAAATAGTGGCCTCAATGACCCCAGCAAGCCGCGATCTACCATGAAAGGATGGGCGCTCGCGGTCTTGGCAAGCTACGCTTTGCTCGTATCGCTCGTGGGCGTCTCTAATACTCAGGAAGTTTGGAGTGGCTTTGGCAACGATGAAGCCGATAACAAAGTCGAGAGGCTCGACTCGGACGTGGAGTCGTCGTACTCGTGGTCTGGGCCCAACGCCCTGGCCAGATCGACGCTACTGGACCGGCAGGAGCGGCTACAGTTCAAGTGTGATCAGATAACAAGGAACCAGCCTCCGGAAACCGTTCAGGATCCAGAGGCCTTCCGTAATCTTCTAGTCGACGATAAGCATAAACTGCTCTATTGTTACGTGCCGAAGGTAGGTGAATAGGAAATTAGATGCTTTATTAGAAATGCTTTTTTAATCAATTAGGAAATGCTTGAAGACAATTATATAAAGCACGACAAAAATATTGTGGTTAGGTTATAAATACGTAAATTTGGTTGTTAGTTACTTTTATAAGTTTCAATTTTGCATAATTATAAATTTAATTATTTCTTTTTCACTGTTTATTTATATTGCTTAATTCATAAAATTTCGACAGATATCAGTTTTATATTTTATTTCACAATCTAGTATTAAGAAACAGACTAAAGTACTTAAGTATACTAATCCATGAATATGAAAAGAGTTTTTATGCACCGAGTATTAAAAAAAATTATCTTTAACTTGACAAATTTGCATAAGTTGAATGTGACATTTTGATAAAAATTTTTTGCTAAATAAATTAATTAAAGGATTTTAAAATTTCCTTTTGCGTATTGAAATTCAAACTAAGTATACACTAGGTATACTAAGTTTCAAGCGGTATGCCCGTTAATCATGAACGTGACCTGACTCATTTATTTTCTAAATTATACAAAAGTGGCGATGTGTTGAATGCATAAATTAAGCATCTATAATGTCTGTTTTAAAATTTAGAAACATCCGTAGTAGTTCTGTTTCTCTAAAATATAAATAATCTTTGGGTAGATACCTGCAGAAGCTCTTATAATTTCAAAATTTCTCGTATTTAATTAAGATCTACAAGCTTTTATGAATTTTAAAATTTTCCGAATTCCAAAATTTATATTCACAAACACGACTAATTAGCAAAAATTAAAAGTTTGGTAATATAATACCTACGTATAAAATCACGAAATCCTGCAAAAATTTCATTAGCATTTTACAACATCCAACATAAAGTAACAACACTATAAACCACATACTGTAGCCATAAAAGCGAAACTAACCAAAGTAAATCTCCTTTGAAAATAGCGATCCCTATCAAATTTATTATATAAAATAGCCGTAAAATTGCGAAAAATCTTTTCTTCAATTAACTTTCGTTTGTCCGTCCGAAGGTGGCCTGCACAAACTGGAAGCGCGTACTGATGATCGCAACTGGAAAATGGAAAGGGAACTCGCCGCTGGAAATTCCAGCGGATTTGGCTCACGCCTCGGGCACCTTTCAGCGGCTGAGCAACTTCACAATGCCCGAGATCGAGGCGAAACTGGCGGCCTACAACAAGCTGATAGTAGTTAGGCACCCGCTCGAGCGTCTGCTCTCCGCTTACAGAAATAAATTCGAGGCAAAACGCGAAAGGAGCTCCGCGTACTTTCAGTCGCGCTTTGGCAGGAAAATAATCAAGGTTGCCCACTTTCGCAGGAATTATTTCTGAGAAACACTTTGTTAAATCATAGCTTTGATGATTTCTTGGGATGCACTATTCTAATTCAATCTTATTTTCTAAAATCAATCATGCTTTCGTAAAACTTGTTTTTCTACAAAGTTTGTTAAATGAAACATTTAACAACCTATCTAATAAATTATAAATATTTGCAGCTATAAAGTTTAAACATAAACCTTTTGCAAACTATAAAACTGAGTAACAAAAAGAAATCATCTTATGAATAAAACATGCATTGCCAAATATCTGAGAGACTAAGAAGATCTTAATATTAATTTTCAGAAATACAGGCACAATGCCACTGAAGAGTCACTATTAAAAGGAGACGATGTAACCTTTGGAGAATTTGTTGATTTTATAACAGAGGATAATGAAAATGGGACGAGAAATGAACATTGGAACTCCATTTCAGAATTGTGCCATCCTTGTTTAGTCAATTACAATCTCGTCAGCAAATATGAAACCTTGGCAGAGGATGCGACGGAAATTTTAGAACGAATAAATACAAGTTCAATAACGTAAGTGTAAAGTAGAAGCAACCTAATAAAACTATAAAATTTTATTTAATAATTATTTTTAAAAAAATTTTATAAAATGAATATAACAAATTACATATTTAATTTTTACAATCAATTGTTAATCATCAACAATACAAAATATATGATACCGTTTTATTGTTTTGTTTACAGGTTTCCAATAAGACCACAGAACAGTGAACCTACGGCAAAGATGTTGGACAAGTATTACTCAACATTGAGTCTTAGCCAGTTACGTGATTTGACTGAGCTCTATCGATTGGATTTATATTTATTTGACTATTCATTGGAGCAGGTCCTTGGATTTTCGATAGCTTAATTCCGGATTAATATGCATAAAAACTTATTGAATAAAAATAGTAGACTGCTTAAACTGGTGCAATGTAAATAACTGTTTATTGTCTATTTAGACAAACTTGTGAAGAATCTATTAAAGTGAACATTATGTAAGAATTTAAAAGATATTTTTGCGCAATTATTAAGACCGTGTTAGGCGTTGAAGAGATTTTAAATATTTGCACAATATCTTATGTAAACAGAAAAATGTTTGTACAATGTACATAATCAGTTATATACATTTATCGTATACGTATCGAATTATGTATTAAAAGGTTTAGCAAGTTTTTGTAAATATAGAATTTACTGCAGTTGTATGGCAGTAGAAAAATAATATCCATAAAAGCTGTGTTTATAAATATAACCATAAGATATTAACGTATTTTTAAATATCAAATAAATTTATAATGAATATTGATAAACGAGTTCATATGTGCCAATGTTGCAAAATGTCGTGTAGTATTTTTACAATATTTACTACGCATTTTATGAAAAAGACGTGCATATTATATTCACGTTTCAAGTAGATTATTTATATTACATTCCAACAACTCACGAAAACATTTTAATTTTCAGCTATTCATTTTTAACAAAAATCATTAAAATGGAACTCAAGGAAATATGGGTGTAAAAATAAATTAGGCTGATGTTTAAAATTATGTTAAATTTTTTTATTTAATATTTTGGAGGCTTACTTTTAATAAATGATAATTAACTGTACTCGTAAACAAAATTGTTTAAAATTTTTATTACTTGGTGCTTTATAATTCTTTTATTATTGATACGACAAGATTTAGTGCAAAAATATCATAAAATTGTAATATTACTTTAAGAAATTTAACTTATTATTTATTTATACTGATTATTAATAATTATTCCATAAGTTATTTACTTTAAAATTTATGTACATTTTAGTCATAATTCATCTACCGACAACAAGTGCCATTAAAAAATAAATCTGTAAATCATTCCATGTAAAGTTTTTCGTACTCTAGACTGAAAACGTTTGTATTCGTATTCTTTCCTTCGAATTTAATTAAACAAACGCAATAAAGCAGTAACCTTTTGTTTGATTACACATGACATTATATTACAATGTAACTTCCCAATTAGACAAACCTCTCATCATATCCGCCATATAAACTTCATCATACGCCAGTGCACACCTTAAGCAACCGTAACATTCGCGGCTCGAACTGTTTAGCAAGATCTTATCGTAAAAGCGATCACCTTTGCGCAAAAAAGGGGGAACATTTCGCAACATAAGCTAGCATGCGTTCGATGCACGGTGCGTGTATGTATCTCAGCTCGTTAACGAGGCTGGCATTAACCGCACTAGTACTTTCGTAAAAGATCTGGCCGTCTAAATTAAAACCAAACGAAATCGGGACGACTTTTCAAATGTTAATTGCTTTATTAAGACCCTGGGGTATAATTGTTGATTTGAGCGGCTAATTGGCTAAACGATTAACTTTCTTTTTCAAACATAGGGTCGTTGAAAACTACGAGAAACTACGCTATCGGGTTTAGTTTATAAAAACAGGTTTGGCAGTTGTAATTATTTTTGAATCTAATCATTTTTTTCATAACTAGAAGGAATTACATTATTTATATAAAATGCATTTCAAGAAAAATTATTTAAGAAATGTGAGATAATTTATTGTTTCCATAATAATAAATTTCTATAATAGTTTGTACTTGTAAAATAAAATGTTAGAAAACAAAAAAATGTTTTTCTTTAATTTACGAGATTTCATAAAAATAAATATCAATCTTGGAAAATGTGTTTATTTTTTAATAATATTTGATATTACTCATATTTAAAATGCTAAGTGATTTTATACAAATTCCAATAAATACAATGGTATTAATGTTAAATAATTAACTATAAACTTAACAATAGCGATAAGAATTAATAACCGTAATAAGCTTGATTTTTTTCTTTAATTTACATTATGAAAGTAAGAAATTGATAACGTTAAAAAATGTTAATTTTTTAAAATAATTTTCTTACAAGATAATGAACTGTTATGGAATAATGGGTTCGATAGTTTTATCATTATCTTAGTGCATATCAATATGTGAATTTAGTAGACTGAGGAATAACAGAAATAAAAAACGAACAAAATAGTACATTATGCAACAAGGGGCAAAAGTAGCGGCAATAATCAGCCGAGGGAAAAATATTCTTGTTCGCTAGTTTAACTTATTAACAATTATATTGTTAATAATTTCTCTAAATGAATATAATCTCGATACAAACACACTTTCCATAATTTTTTTCACTGAATAGGAAGTACAACGAAAAAGCTTTAATTAAAAAGTTCTTATAAACATAAATCAATTCATGCCCAAAGAAGATGTTATCTCTTACAAGTAAAATTAAAGAAGAAGAACTCATTAAACTAATAAATCAGCCCATCTTATTTCTCGCTCTCCAAAAACATCCGCGCTCCTTTCCACCCAACTAATTCCCTCAATAGCAAGCCATCCGCATCCGTATATACCCACAAAATTAAACGGAAAGCCTCAGAGAGATGATGGACGCGGCGATGGCGCAAAGGTACAAAAAGCAAAAAGCCGTTCTAGCCGGGGCGCGCGAGCAACCTAAATTTTCCCTAAGCTATATACACTCTGCTGACTAAAATAAAACGTGGCAGCGGGCACGTGCGCATAACCATCCGTCAAACACGAGAGGGCCTTCGCCTTCCAGAACGCGTCCATGTACACCGATTGAACTTTATTTATTGTTACATATCGCGTCTGTCGGATGACGCGCCGGCAGGCTGTGTATACTACTAAGCTCGGGGCAAAATTCGCGAGCTGCTACTGATTCTGGGGACGCTAAAATTGAAATCGAATTAGGATAAACAAACACGAAGCAGAGGTTGTGGTGCTAGCTCTGTTCAGTTCTGTTTTTGCGCTTGGATTGATATTCGCGAATGACTGATTATGCAACTGGTGTTTTGCAACATTGCTGAGATTTGTTTGGAATGGAATAGCGCTTATTGAATCTTGTATATTAGAATTTCTATGATTGTTTACAATAAATAAGTATAAATTGCATCCCGGGTAAAGATAAGATTATTGATGATCGCCAAAGCAATCACCAAATATTTTATGTTTCCTTGAACCTGAATCCAAAAATATACTTGTGAATCAATATCAGCTTAAGGTAAATTGAATTAATTAACTGGATTTATTTCTGATTATTTTTAAGTATTATACATATTAGTTGAAATATAATTTTATCTCGGAATATACTTCTATAATTTCTATAATTACTTTGTAAGTGACAAATTTATTATCCAGGAAAACTAAATAATATTAGAAAACCTAAATATTTAATAAAGAATCTGAAATTACTTTTTATTAATTAATTTAACATTCTTTTAATTAATTTTTTTTACTGAATTTAACATTGACATCAAAATTACAATAAAACAACCATATAACAAAAGTATTACAAATAAATAAATTACAATAATAAGATACTTTGTTTAATCTATATAGGAAAACTTTAATTTTTTAAACAAATAACGTTACTATATTTAGATTTGAAATGAACATTTTTATAAATAAGAAAATTGTATTGGCTTTTCGAACCACCTACGCTTTATTATAACGCAGAACACTTAATGATTTGTACAAATTTCCTATTTATAGCATTTTTTTAAATTAATCGTTTTATACATGTAACAGCGGAGCTCATATCTCTTCTCTGCAAATATATTATATAGTATCCAGATTATATTTTATAATATGGTTGCTACTGTTTATCTCAATATACTTATGAATTATTTTATTTAAGTTTGTTTGAAATGACTCTGTTTCTGTCTCTACTTCTTTTAATAAAGGTATGAGTCTTGCAGTTAGTTTTTTTATCTATAATAAAATAATCATATCATAAAAAATATTAGTTTTATACTCACAACACGTTTTTGTATAATCGTAACAATTCAGTCATGACGTTGATATTGTCTTTTTACATTCTTGCATTGTCTAAAAATTAAAACATATTTAAATCACATAAGCAAAGATGATGTTACTTCTAAAAATTTTATTTATTTCCATAGGAGGTATGTAATTTCCGTAATTAATCATTTGAAAATTTTATTAAAAATCTCTTTCTGCAAGGTTTTATTACTTTATAATTATCATTACAATTTATTACTTTTTCAAATTATTCGTTAATATTAGATTTGAAATGCACTTTATTTTTAAACGTTTTAAATTTAATGTTCGAACTTATGAGTCTATGTATTTTTAGCTTTATAGACAACCTGCATCAAATAATTAAATAGTTTCTTTATAGTTTACTAAATTCTGGTTTGAATTTATTTCATATACATTCCAATATTCTTAATATTCTCATATACATTAAATAAAGTCAATTTTGTTATTTCTATAGGTTTATAATATATCTAAGGAAAATGGATTCTTTTATTAAGTCTCGAAATCGTACAATATCATTGTGCGAATTCGGCCCATTCATTAATCTCATAGGAAAATTTTAAAATCATTCTAAGAGAATCTATGCTCCTTTGAAGTACAGTGACTGAAAATTTAATCCAAATTTTCTATACTTTTTTGGTTACTAAAGCCGGGGTTAAATTTTTTTAAATCATTAAGAATTTTCCAAGATAAATGAAAAACAATCGAATTATGTATTTTTATATTGTATCGAGTAGCAGTCCAGGCCAGCATAGAGCCTGTCATAACAGCTGTACATGTTAGACCAAATGGAGAAAATCCTTGTACCGCAGGACCTGCGTACTACTGTCGTTCTAAAAAGTAAAAATTTATCAATTTAACAACAATCTTTTTTTTCATTTTAACAAAATGCTATTTTAAACAATGATAATTGATTTTACTTTTTGCAGGCGTATGCAGGAATGCAGAATTAATCAGAATCGTTGTATAGGCAAGTTTGGTAAGCAAAAAACTTACACATTCAAATAACGATATTATACTGCTATAATAATACATATTTACGTTATGTCATTTTGTGTCATTAAGCTGTTGAAGATAGTATTGAACCTGTTATAATACCTGAACGTGTCAGACCAAATGGTGAAAATCCTTGTACTGCAGGGCCTGCATACTACTGTCGTTCTAAAGAGTAAAAGTTTTTCAATTTTACTATCTTTTTTTTGCATAATCTTATTTTAAACAATTATAATTGACTTTACTTTTCGCAGACGTATGAAGGAATGCAGAATCAATCAGAATCGTTGTAGAGGCAAATTTGGTAAGAAAAAAGCTTACTCATTCAAATTATGACAATATACTGCTATAAAACATATATTTAGGTTAAATTATTTTGTGTTATTGAGCTTTTGAAGATAGTATTGAACCTATAATAACACCTATACGTGTCAGACCAAATGGTGAAAATCCTTGTACAGCAGGACCTGCATACTACTGTCGTTTTAAAGAGTAAAAGTTTTTCAGTTCAACAATCTTTTTTCTATTTTGGTTTCAATAAAATGCCATTTTGAACAATTATAATAATAATATGATTTTACTTTTTGCAGACGTATGAAGGAATGCAGAGTCAATCAGAATCGTTGTACAGGGAAGGGTTGGTAAGAAAGCCATTAATAATAGTTTGTGCCGGTTACCGAGGCCTCTCTGACTACTAATTGTAAGTTGATTTTTTATGTTTATAATGAGTACAGTTTCATAAATTAAATTCAGTAACATAAATCACTTTAATTTTCAGATGTATGAGTATATGCAAATGAAAGATATATTATACAATTGTTACAGATGAATAAAAAATATTTTTTATTTGAAAGTTAAAAACAGTCAAGAATTACTTGAATACTTTTTCTTATTAAATTGACGTAAAAAATCAGTCAACTAAATTCTATGAACTTGGGAAAAATGGGGAAATTTTAATTTATATTCGAATTATATTGGCATGACATTATGCTAATTTAAATATGTATTTTCTGAAAACAATAAATTCTTCAATTAAAACTTTTAATTATTTTTAAACTTAACCCGAACATTCACCAACGATTAATCAAATAATTAAAAAATCCCACAAGTCCTTCACATTTGTCCGCTAATACCTCTGTTTGACAAACAATCCGTCGCCCTTATTTACAATTTTCAAATATCTTCGTCACCTCGAACGCGTCAAACAACTAAATTCAGTAAAGTCTGTCTGCCGTATTTCATTCGTAGCCGGTCTTTTTATCATTCTCTCCGGAACAGAAGCACCGATCTTTATAATTCTTTCTCGACACGTGATTCGTAGTCCTCTAGAGCTCTTTTAGAATCCAGCGGAATTTAGAAGTTTCGACATTGCAGCAGCACACAGCTGTTGGCGCCACCGCCGTGATTTTTTACGAAAATATATATATAAAAAAAAAGATCATCTCGGTGACTATTTCTTTCGTAAGCTGGCAAGAATCGCGGACGCGACTGTACGTTTTTATTGCTAACTTATTTATTAAAAAGAAATTCGAGTATTATTTTTAGTTTTTTTTTGCAATATTTATAGTTAGTCAGTTTTAGACGTTGAGTTACGTTTATTAAACTGGAAAAATTTGTTTAACTCTGTAACATTGAGTTTCAAATAAAAGTATTTACATTCTTTGTACAGGATATAAAAATACCTTTTTTAATTAGAATTTATGATTTGAAATCGAAACAATAGATTAAATGTGTTAGTATATTTTCTTTGGCATGAATTTGATAATCTTACAAATCAAATTTATAAATATCATTTTTATAAATATCAATTTTATAGCTATAACACTCTAATACAGGGAAGAGAACCGTTTTACAATCAAAGTCTACGTTTTATCTAAAAATAAGATGGATCTTTTAAAGTTATAAAACGAAAATACGAGCTTTCCATTATAAAAACTTAATTAATTTATTCTTTTTACGTTACCGGATAATATACACGTGACTACAATTTAAATTTTAAAAAGAGAATTTCTTCCGGTGTATCGGTTTAAAGCTTTAACACAAATTGATCGACCGTTCAAATGCATGGTTAAATAGATATCGAAGGTTACGCTAGATTTTCATGGAAGAATAAACAATTCCGATACTGAATGACGTTAGTGGTCGCTGAACCACAGAAGTTGGATTCTCCCAGCGTTTCATATTTTTTAAACATTAGTAACAACTTCTACATTTAATTTTTCGATTCATTTTTAATACATTTTTCGTATCTATAAATAATATCAAATGCTTTCAAACTTATTTATTGAACATACGAGAAATAAAATCTTCACGTAAAATTCACGTGAAAAGTAAACGAGTCTAGGTGTCTTACCAGGCACGTCTTATTCTACTTAATCTAGTAGAAAATCTCGAAGTAGCCGTCCATCATGTTATTTAAAGATACATTAAGGCTTTTTACTACAATTAAAAGAGGATGGGTTTAAAAACAGTCTAATAATTAGTTTCTATAAAATGTTTCCAAAAATAAACTGTTTTTTTTACGAAACAAAGAAAACGTACTTTAAATAATTGCTGTTAAGATTTATTGATTTTTCGGTATCGGATATAATTATTTTTACAGAGAAACTTCAATAAATTTGAATATTTTTTTTAAGAACCTACCACAAATTGAACTAAATTGTGGATTGTAGAGTCAAGTGCAATTTTTAGAGTCTACAGAACACATTTTTTACATGATCAAAATAAACGTGCTTGAAGTCACGCACTCTCTTTGCGACACAACAAACAATAATAAAATAACAAGAGACTATTTTTTTTGAATAAATATTTTTAATCTTTTTTTTCTAATTTTGTTCAATATTTTGTTTAAAAATCTACTATCGAAAATATCAAAGCTTTTCGCGCTGTAAACCCTATTAGATTCCTTAAATCCTCTCCCTCTATTTTCCTCTTCAAACATCTTCAGCACACATAAAGTAATCTAAAAAAAAACCGTACTTTAAATCCTATCAAATCAGCTTAAAAATTCCTGCACTTTTCCTCTTTTTTTTATTCTCTCCTCACATCTCGTCGCGAATCAAAAAGCTATAACAGCTTAATATAGCTTCTCTACGAAGCAGCTCTCGCCACAAGCTATCCAGATTCCGGGCGACGCTCTTGAAAATTGAAGCGATCAAGGGGCGAGGGGAGGGGGGAAGAGCGAAGATTCCTGGAGGAGCGACGACGTCGGGCTCCTGACGGCGCGAGCTGCGCGGGCGCGCGCGCCTCGTGACGGTCAAGCAAGCGAGCCCGGCCCCCCGACGCTCCAGTCTCCGGCGAGTCAACGTCGAGCGATCTCCTCCTTTTTTTGCTCTCGATAAAACGCGAACTGAACGGCACGGCCGATCGAGCGCTCATCTTGTTCCGATAGTCGGTGGTGAACTACACAGCTGCGGGTGGGTGCCTTCGAAGCTTTTCTTTTTTTTTATGAAGCTTACGAAGTTTGCTTAATTTTTTTTTTATTATTATAATGAAAAATTGAATCGGATTTTTTTTAATTGCTTTTGAGTTTTGAGATGTAAAGTTTGTTGTTCGATAGGTGGTGGATGGAATAAGTATTTCTTCATTTTGAATGAAAATTTGTTTGAAATAATTATTTTAAATTTTATGCGCAGTGTGATTTAATAAATATTAAATAGGAAATATAATAATTGAAAGTTTTGTGACATTCTAAATGAAGGTATGACGGGCACAGCGGGTCAGAAGCGAAGGAGTTCGCTGAGAATTCCAGTACAAAGTGACGAATCGAAGAACATCTTGACGACGTACTTGATTCTGCTGGTACTACTTATTTCGTTGTACCTACTTTACTCCGGTTTATTTTAAGCAGAAAGACTTTATCATCATGGTAAGTCATTTTTAATTTCTAAATGTAATAATCACTCTAATAATAGCATTAATAAAAATAAAAATCGTTATTACTTTTAAAACGATTTAATAGTGAAGTTGTTTCAGTAAAATCTAATTGAAATTTAAAAAAAAATTCTTTTAATAGTAATTATTTACAAATACGTTAATCAAATAAGAATGTGTAATTAAATTCTTTAAAATTATTCATAAAATTTAAAATTAAATATTTATATTTTTTTTAATTTTTATCTTTCAATTCTTAACTTGTAAATTTAAATAAAAATTATATAAAAGAAAATTCAGTTTTTTCTATTTGTGGTAACATTCTTTTTAGTAATCTTAAGATTACTATCTTAATTTTGTTTTAGTTTTCATGTCTTTTAGAGGGTCTTAATCAATTAAGTCCTTGTCTGTCTCATATTTTCGTTGAAAACAAAAATTACAAGTGACCCACGTAACTTTTTCAATAATTTAGTATTTCTAATATTAAAAACTTCTTGCGAAACTGGTAATCAAAAAATACTAAAAACCACAAGCGAATAGTTAATGAAAAATATAATTAGAAATAATCAGATAATAATTTGGATCACGCGTTCTAATTAAGACATCAAAGGTCTCAGATAAATCACGCGCAATTACGTTTCAGGGTTGACGCACGCAGCACGCACGGAAGAGAGCCATCCATGTCAAAACGGGGCTCAGCGAGCCGGCCCATTAGCTCCCGTGTACACGAATGCCATCATCTTCTTCAAAAACACCATCGCCTAAACATCCTCGTGGAGTATCCAGCTTCGCCATGAAAGCAATCATCTTCGCTTCAGTTTTCGGAAATCCGATGAAAACTGGCCGAATCGAGAAGATCGGAATTCGGCGAGACGTCATCGAAGTTAGCAGCGGCGCCGAGCAAACATCATCGACGCTAATTCCCGTTTCGATGGATTCCCGATCAGAAGCGCGCTCGCGAGTGGACTATATTTGTACGCGGCCGAATATTTTTACTGGCATTCGACTTACGTCCTGACCTTGTGACAATTTCGCCCGCTCCTCCAGCTTCTTGTTTCCCTCGCTCGCTTATTACTTAATACTCTGTTTTTCAACCTCCGATTGCCTTTGGGATGCAACTAGTCTAAAAGAAATAGCCGCGATAATTGAAATAACCGAGAGGAAAATAGTCCGCGGCGTGTTTTATTGGACGCGAAAGCCGAAAGAGATCGGGATTTTTGGGCGATAAAAAAATAAAAAGAACATCAAAAGTCGCGCGCCCCACAAATCCTGCGCGCGCCTATTTTTAAATATCAAAAAGCCGCGGAGAAAAGAAAAGAAGAAGCTCTTGGCATGCGAGTACACGAGAGCGATAGAGAAAGAGAGAAAAACAGGCGCTTTCGAAAATCGTAAAGAACGACTATTCCCGCGCCAGTCGCGATTCCTTAACGTGCATTATAAACTCGTCGTCCCATGTCGTGCGTCAAAAGCAATCCATTTCCCACTCGATACATAACCGAGCCAAGGAGGCGAGATCGTAAAAAGCCCACCGGGGTGGTATATATTATAAAAAAAAATATAAAAAAAAACGAAAAAGCTGCGGAGCAAAAAAAAATATACGAAAGAGATAGAGAGAAGAGCAGATAACGGCGTGGGCGATCGGCCGAAAATAACCGATACTTCCAGATACCCGCGCACGGATCGCCGCGGCTGGTCGAGCTAGAGAGATGTGCCCGCCCTCCCCTCCCTCCCACCCTCGTTCGATCCGTATTTTCGGAAGCTCCTCCAGAAATAGACGGCTGACTTGCAGCGCGACGAAAAACCACCTGGAGAGGTGCTGCGCGATTCGAGAAAAATCGGGACGTGGACTTGGCTTTTGTTGCGCCGATGACGTATTTTTTGGATGAGAAGAAAAATCAGCAGTGAAGCGCGGATAGAAAATAGACGTGTGGATAATCGATGAGTGATCTCTGCAACGAAAGCTGATGTCCACTTCTAATAATAGGGGAGAAAAGCTCTAGGAAACGCGTGCGCTTATTACGCAGGCTATATCATCCCAGTGACGAGCTTAATGAAAAATACTACGAGGCGTGAAGTGCATTCACTGCAGGCGGTCGCGGCGATCGAAGAGCGTATACGCATGGGTTATTTATAGGGTAGAGCAGAGGTGGTTTATTACGTGTTATCGATGAATTTTTTTTATATAAGTCGAAGTTATGTATCTAGCAACAGGTTATTAGAATTTCCTTTCTTTTCCCTTTCTTTTTGATTAATTTACGGATAAGTATTATGAAATGAAATGATCATTTTCGTTTTGTAGCACTTGCGTAATTAAAGATTGTAATGTACGTTAATCATCTATATTAAGTGTTGATTAATGACGTGAATACTCAGATGGACATGAAAAAAAGAAACAAATTAACCGTTGTATTCAATTATATGTGCTTAAGCGTACATTTGTTTCCGTTTTATCATATAAGGTAAATAGTAGCTCAGTTTTTTGTTTGTTTGTTGAATAGCAGTATTTATTAAATAAATGCAGTATGTGAATTGACAAGTACTGATGAGAAAATGCATTTTTATGAAGATTAAAAATAAACTCTAACATTTACAAAAACCTTTACAAACAATATTGTTACCATTTTGGACAGATCTGATGAATTTTCCCTTTTTATTGAAATGTAAAATTCTTCACGTAGCTTGCGCAAACGCTGACACACTCTTTTTTAAATAAAAACCAAAGATGTAATTGTATATTAGTTTTAATATAAAATAAAATTAAAAATCTATAGTTAACTTTAAGAACCAAATTTTTTCACCAACTACTTCCAACAGCTTGTCTAAATTTTTATAACACAAGTCACTTCATTTCTTACTAATCAATCAAAAGAATTAACTATATCTGTTTTGTCAAAAAGATTCCTATAGATTTGTGGACCCATTTACGAATCAACTATGCAATGTGTTATTGTGTTTCCGTTACCCAGACAGTGTCGATCGTGCTTAATTATTTTCGCATTAACTCAATTGCGTCCAATCATTAAAAAGAAAAAACAAAACATACAGCGACCGCAGTTACCAAACGAGCTCAATTAGTCTCTCGTTGAGTTTAGAATTGCGCGAGTGTTAAAGACGCATTGATCAATGACAAGCTCGCATTCCTTTCGAGCTTTAACGCTTCGCCCTGACACCCGTAAATCCACACGAATTAAGAGGCTAAATGACATTGGGAAAATTCTGGTCTATGGGAATTTTCTTTTGAGCTACAACATTTTTATCACATTCAATTATGGTCAAGAATTAATCTTCGTTAATAAAACTATGGGAAAGAAACAGTGCAGAATTGATATATTTACGTGTTTTAATTTAAGAAATAAGTAATAGGCCCATATTATACACTCGTTTTATATACTATACCGCAATATAAAGCTGTTCAAGATAAATGCATTGCCTAAAATGCTTTCTGTTCATGGATACAAGTTTTATGAACAAACACGTAGTCCTACAAATATATCTTGTAAACATTGACTAACATCCGCTGATTGTTCCTTCCTCCCGACAAATACAAGAGGCACATCCAAAAATACCTCTTCAACTCATTCATCAGAACATTAAAACTCAGCTGTTTGATCGCAAATATCGATGCAAAACGTTCTAAACGGCTTTGAATTCGGATTCTGAGAGCTTAGCAATACGTAATAGTCATTAACACCATTACGTCAACAGAAGCACACTCGGAAGTAGGCGAGTTCAAAGGCGGAAACTTGGACAAAGAGTCGACAGTAAATATTTTGACGAGAGTTTGCGATACGGTCTTCTATACGAAGTTACGCTCCAGTAAGCGCGGACCAAAATAGTCGAAATATCGCGGGGAGCAATCAGCTTAAACGATTGGTGCTACGGTCTGTAAATACATTCGATCGAGATTTGATGGGTAACTTTGATAATCCAAAAATAAATTGCGATAAGTAGGTGCATCAATCAAAACGTAAACATTTGTAGTCACTTGTTTTGTTTCGACGCGGAGAAGCTTAATAAAATTTTCTGCAAAATAATATTTTTGTAAAAACACATTAGAAATAAGTTTTAAAGTATTTAAATTCAAAACATACTATTTTTAAAAAGTTTTTGTACGAGTGCGTGCGTACGCGTGTATCACATACACATTTATCTTTGAATCTACTCTTGACCGATTTTAACTTCATCTACATTTTTTTTTGTTTTTTAAAAACAAGAAAGGCGCTCAAAATGTTTTATGATACTCGATATGTAATCATCAAATCATCAAAAGATTTTCAAAATTATTATTAAAGAAATAAAAAAGCAAATATAAAAACTTTCATATTTTTAACAAAAATAAAATAAATTTTGTTACTTAAAAATTTGTAAAAATATAGTTTCAGATCGGGCTGAATAAAAATACGAACTTAATTTTCGTGTTACTATAATATTTTAATAGTAATTTTAAAGACGTTAAATTTTTGTTAAATTGAAACACCAACTGTAATATATTGTAAGAAAATGAATAATACATTGCATATGAAGAATCTTTAAAGGGAATGGGAAGCTATAAGTCTTACTGATTTAATTAAAAAATTAAAGAATGAGTTTAGAAAATTAGATAAAATAGACGGAGAGAGAGAGAGAGAGAGAGAGAGATTCGTAAAATTTTGGTATATTTTGAAATTGAATATACATGATTTCATTAAAAAAAATTTTAGAAATTTATTACTTTCAAAAAGAAACGATTGATTTTAAAACATTTTCATATTATTGCATTCCTTAAATATAAATTTCTATACACTTATTTAAATCTATATATTAACAATCTTTAATTAAATAAAATAATGTTTAATGTATAGTAACAACAATATATTTCAAATTCACATCATAGAAATCTCGAAAATTCAGATGTGTTATAAACTAAATTTTATGGAACAAAATTGAAATTAGAAAAACCTCATAAATAACCTTAGAAACTCAAGTAGAATTTTATGCGATCCTTAAATTCAGATACTTTAGCACAATAGTTTTAGAATATTTAGAAATTTATATTTTCATAATGATACATAAAATATTTTTAGAAGTACCCTACCTTACCGACATGGCAGATCAATCTAAAATCGTCACGTCACTATATTGTTTTTAAAATACAGTAGTGAAAGTAAGCGGTACTATTTCACTCGTTAATTATTATTATGTATACTTAAATAGTTCATAGAATAGTATTCATTTTTTTAAACAAAAATAAGATATGCATCTTAAATACACTTTTTCATTTTTCTAAACAAGAATAGTTTTAAAATGTTTGATCATCCATATTTTGCTACTTGAATATTTAACATTTTCTATATAACTCTAGTGAGTAAATTATACATAAAAAAATTTTCTATAAAATAACTAGTTTAATAAAAAACTTCCAGTCAAAACCACATCTACAATTTTAGTTTTTATATAACACATTTTTAAAGTGTTTTAAACTGGCTGTAAATATAAATCAACACATTAAAAACAATTATAAAAAATTTTATATAAAATAAAATAAAACTGAGCTGATTTTTCAATGTATGCTTTTTTACGTGTTTTAATAAAAAGCAAAAAAATAAAAGTTTGAAATATCTGTATGAAAAATTAGTTTTAGTCAATCACTCTTTAAACACCAAATTTGATAAAATCTATTAAAAATTATATGACTCATATAAAATTTAAATTATTAAGAACAGATCTATAGTGAGTCAGACTAAATAAAATTGTTATCTTTTTGAAAAAATATTGAATTACAGTGTGCATCTAAATTAAATTAATTCAACAATTATTTGAATAAAGAAAAAAGTAACTGAATCGAAAACTTAAATTTATTATCACTTCTATTAACAAGTTTTCAATAAAGAACACTTACATATGTACGTAGCTTACAAAAGTATATGATCACTTTTTTTCTAAATTATTCTAATATGATATAACAAAGCATAAAATATAGCAAATGATAAAAATATACATACAAATTGCGCTGAACTAATAACAAAATAATATCAAAATCGAACTGACACCATAAAAAACTAGAATTCTCAGGAAAGCATTTGTAGTTTTTATCGAAAAGAAAGTGATTTCTTTTAACACTGTTTAGAAATAATTTCTATACATAATCCAACAGTGCTAGTAAATTTGTATCTTGTTTTGAACATCACAAACATCAAATTGACTAGAGACCCTACGGACAGAGTCTTTTCTTTCAAAAAGTACAAAAATATGTTCAGAAATCTCCTTCTTGAAATACATACGTATAAGTTTTGTTAATAACTTTACACGGTTTTTTGTACTTTCATTTACCAATTCGTCATAGCGTTATTTAGTTAATTATAAACGCAACGTCAAAAATCTTGAAACAATGCCAGTTGGTCAGGTGGTAAAGGAGGCGTCGATCTCCAATCAGTTTCTGGATAATCGTCGAAGCAGCTCGCATCTCCTGGTGCTTTAATTCGTGGACTAATCGGTGGAACCAACGCTCTCTGTGGTACCTAAAAACATTTCATTTTAATTATTTTTACATACACATTTTATTTATACATGTCAACTTTGATAAGTATAACTGTTTATAGAGATACAAATAAATTGTATATCATCAGATTACTATCTACAACAACAATAATTTTTTATCGAATACGTCTTTCTTATCATATAATAATTTATTTTTACCTGAGACCAATCAACGAGCTTGAACCATCGATGCCTCTTAACGTCATCAGCACCCTGTCGCATATTTCCAAGCCTCTTCGTCCTATCAGCCACCAATAGTTTTTTCACCAAATCCTTAGCTATCGGATCCATGTGTTTTGGCCATTCTATTCTACCACCGAGGATCTTTTCGTAGATACCGAATGGATTGTCGTCGAAGAATGGAGGAAAGCCAGCAAGCATTTCGTAGATAAGAATACCGAGTGCCCACCAATCAACGGCCTTATTGTGACCTTTGCTCTGGATTATCTCAGGTGCTAAATACTCTGGTGTGCCGCATAACGTCCATGTCCTGCTTAAAAAATTTTATTAGTTCATTCTCTAGTTGTGTAAGAATTATAACATTTTTACTTTACGAAATTCTTATTTTACGATGATCAATTTAAAATTAAATGTTGGATAAAAATATGGCGACAGCATGGATCTTAATAAATGAGCTTGGCAATAGGCCTAAAATATAATTAACGCCTATTTAATGAGCTTTTTAAATGCAAAGTATTCCCAGTGCAAGAAGATTTTATTGGGGTACTTGCAATAAGATATTATTTAGATCGTTAAACTTTGTTAAAAGATATTAATTTTTATTAATATTTTACGAATCAAGATTTCTTTAATACTTGTTATATAAACTTTTAAGATTTTAAAAGATAAGCTTTAATTTATTATTTCTGGCAATAATCCAAGTAGGTAATTGCTGATAGTGAAATTAAAGCAATCATAATTCATTTAGCTTCCAAATATTTCTCATTATTTATGACTGCAATCATCACTAATTAACATTGTATCTGGCCGTTAAAATCATAGTTTCTACAATTTGAAATAATTTAATGCAATCTTGAACTAGATCTACCAAAGAACTATTGAACAAATAAACTTTGTATTAGAAACGTGGTGCAACGGAATCAGTTTGAAACAATTTAAATAGTCCGATGAATATAAATTCAATTCAACCGAATTAAATTGTAAATAAAATTAGAGAAAGTGTCAAGATCTTTTCACTAAGAGAAAAATTATTTTAAACATTTATAAAATCGACAGGTATTTATGTCAAGACCTATACCTATCAGTCAATTTTTTTGAGAATCCAAAATCTGTAATTTTAAGATGGCCTTGGCTGTCCAGCAGCAAATTTTCAGGTTTCAGGTCCCTGTAGACAATGTGTTTACTATGGAGATACTCAAGCGCACAGACTATTTCAGCAGCGTAAAAACAGCTTGTCCTTCCAGAAAAACGTCCAGCAGCACGTAAGTAAGAAAAGAGTTCACCTCCAGCAACGAACTCAAGTAACATATATATCCTAGCTTCATCTCTGCCACTCCAAAGCCTAAAAAATATCCATTTTACTGTTTTAGTTTCAGATATATAAAAAATTTATATAATAGACAATGAAGGAACAAAGAAAAGTCATCAGATTCAAGTTTAAATGAAAATTTTTTAAACTGCCCTTCAATAAAATTTCTTAAACTAATAAAATATAAATTATAAATTATTCAACTCTTGAATTTCAAAACAGTGAATTTTTTAAATGTATTTTACTTTATCTAACATTAAGCTGTTAACGCTTATGTAACAAAAATAAGTCATTTATAAAAAAACATTGTTTTTTTTACTAAAAACAACCACAGACCCAGAAAAATTCAAGTACAAGAGGTCGTTCACTCATCTCCTCCCCTACTCGCGTCTGCTTTTCGGCCGACACATAGAATCAAAACTTTTACGTGTCGTCAAGTTCCATGAGAGACGCGGCTCGAATGCTTAAAGCGCGCGCACGTGTCCCGCTGGCGCGTGTTTTTCGATTACACGCGCATATACTCACATGTTGACGATGAAGGGATGCTTGACTTCTTTGAGGACTGTGATTTCGTTGCGTACGTGATCCACCTGCTTGAGCCGGATGACGTCAACCATGGAGAGAATTTTCAAAGCCAGCGGCTTTCCCCGGTGTCGGCATAGTATCACCCTGCCAAATGTTCCCGTTCCTGTGTACAGAGATCGAATTTTCACGTTATTCGCTGATGTCTTGGTGTGCCAGTTTGGAGGAAGAGAGATGCTTTAATGTTTTGAATTGATGTTTAAAGACTAGATACTTTTTCTTTAATTTAAGACGGTCCCTAAACAGAAAATCGGTTCTCGAGAGTTTTATAGTCATACATTATCGATGTTCAAGTTATCTAAGAAAATCTAGAATCTATTTAATCTATTTCGCTAGGTGAAATCAGTATTTAATTTAATCACATACTGAAAAAATATTTCGGAATATCAACAAAATGTTCCCAATAAATAAAGTAAAATTACGTTTCGATTCCGCTATTATCAAGAATCCTGATTTTAGATTGAAAAAAATAAGATTGCCTTGTTGAAAGCTTACTAAGTATAGAGAAATGTCCATTTCTCCGTATCAAAGTTCTCGCAACTTAAGACCGAAGAAATCGTACTAAATATAAAGACACTCTTTTCCCAGTGCATGATTCAGAAAATTGTCAACTCCGCGAAAATATAAAACAACACACGTCAGCAGCCCGCTTTCTCCGTAAGCTTTATAATTATCGTCCATTAGCAAGATTAAAAATATACAAATTACAAGCTCCCACGCGAGCGCAAAACATTTTTCGAAATCTCCGAAGTCAATGCCAAATCCGCAAAAACGAATTCCACGCAGCTCGATTTCTCGCTCTTATTTACTTTGCAAAGACGCTCATACGATAGGCCGCTTCTAAGCTTTCAAAACAAATGCTCGCGTCCAAAACAATGAGGCAAAAACACGAATGCACTTCCGACCGGAATCGCGGCGGTGCAAATTTGACGAGTCGAGTCGTGCCGAAAATAATCGTCGTCTGTTAATAGAAGCAGCCATTTATAAACGCACTTTCCCACGACGCGCGTGCATCAGAAATAGCTGGACAGTAAAGCTGCGCCCCGTGGCAAAGCGCGTCCAATTAGCAGTTCCTCAATGAGCCGCGGCAGACTTTGGCCCCCCTTCGAGCTTCGAAGAATCGACGCAAGCTCGAGGCGACGGATTGTGTGGAGACTCTTTTTTTTTCTGCATCTATAAATAAAAGAGCAACTGGCACGCGCGCGCGGCAAGGCTCTGACGTTAGGCGACAGGTGTCACGAAAGAAGGAAGCGGGAGAGCTTGCGTTGAAAAAGTTCGGATGAGCTTGCGGGCGAGCTTTTTTCAGTGCTATATATATTGAGCTGGAAAATGGGCTTTTGGTTTGTGAATGAAACGCTTCTGGCCTGTTTCGAAATATTTATTTTTCGGTGGCCGGTCGCGGTGGTCTTGGGTTACTTGAGTTTTGAGAATATGAAGGTTGGTAGTAGAAAGTAGAACGATTACGGTAAACTTCTTTGATTTTTTGACACTTTATGAAGAAAAAGTAGACGGAATCTACAAATTTGTCTAATTATCTGTTTACGAAACTTTTACGGAAATAGAAAATTACATCCGCCAAAATTCTTCTTTGAGTGTTTTGTCTACCTGCCCGTCGAAGTACGACGGACCTAGGCGGAAGAACTGTGAAACAAAACGTCATAATATTTTCTTAAACATAGACTTTATGATGTTTTGTTTTAGAGCAACTCTTTAAGCTCTGTAATTTTTTGAAAGTTCTATTGTTGTAGCTGTTCAGCAGCAAGTGTAAGAAACTCAGTGGACAAACTCGAAGTAGTGTCCTTTTAACTTTCTATTACAAGATTGCCACAGCCAAATTTTTTGTAAACGCAATTTTAAAAATGTTAAAGCGTCATTTATCTTTTTATTTACTCGTTTTACCACAATTCTCAGTCAAATACTATCGAAGCAAAAATGAAATCTTAATCAGCACGTACACTGTCCCAAAAGAAAGCTCACACATTCAATTAAACGAGACAACGTCCATCAGCACCTCGCGTTAACCATCCGTCACCTCGTAAGAAACAACAACGTCAGGGACTATACATTGTACCCTACATTACGCCTCTCGCCGTCCGCAAAAAAGAAAAAACGAAATAGAAACCTCTTGTTTTGAGCGAACTAGTTCCGGCCGATTAATCGCGTCGCCGGACGTTTGCACGCGCCATAAACCTTACGAGAAAAGTGGACCGCACAGGCTTCGTCGAAGCGTTTCGACGCTCCGCTGAGCAGAGGACGGCGATGCAAAAAGCGGCTGGTTTTCGGTGCCGAGAGGCAAGGTAAGAGGAAAAATATATATATACGTACGTTCGTCGCTCGGGCTGACTTTCACTCGGCGCGCAAAAAGCTGAAGAAAACGAGCGGGGGAGCTGGTGAAAACGAAGGCAAGAAATTTTGCAGGAGGAACAAAGATCGCGAGACCTACTGCGAGTTTTTGCTTTGGGAAAGGCGTGAAGCGAGATTATCAGCTCAAGCTCTATAATAAAAAGATAGAGCTTTGATGAGCGTTATAGTTTATTAATTTGATAATTGTATTTTTTGTTGAAGCGCGTTATTATTATTACATATTTACAAACGTCACGTATGGTTTAGTAAATTTACAATTGCTTATTTTTAAATCTGTAGAGTTATGACAGTTCGAGCTTTAGTACGATTTCAGTTGCATAAGAATTAAAAATGATGAATTATAGTATTGTAATCTACAATCAAATGCAAATCCCTCATTATTGCATTGTTTGGTAACATTGTTGCGTTTCCACAATTTAGGATAGAGATATATTCATTGATGTAATTACTATTTTACGAAGAATTATTCAGTTGATACTGAATTATTGCAAAACTTAGGATTCAAATAAAGAATAACAATACATCTAACGACTTAAATTTAATTCTAATTTAAGATCAATAGATTGTATTGAAAAGGTTTTCTCTAAAATTAAAAGTTATTTAAATCACAAACAGTCATTTAAATTATTCCTATAACTGTTTAAACAATTAATGACTGTTCTTAATTTAATACATCAATTTTCTGTAGTGTTTTTTCTTCTTTGACAATAACAGGTATAAACTTAAGATAAAAAAGTTGCTTAAATTATGTTAAGAGCTTATCTTGACACTTGTATCTGCTAGTGTCATACCAGAATTTCTATATAATTTACTAATATAAACAACATAGATCATCAATCATTCTGAAAGACGAATATTTTTTCAGATTTCTTTTTTCTAAGTGATCATCCATTCGTACTGAAGTACCTCTCGAATAAATACTTGAATGAGAGGGACAAGTAATAAAATTTATTATTATAATTTATGGTTATTTTTTATATCTATTTTTAACATTGTAATCATGACTATGCGCAAATTAAAAATAAAGTTATTTAAACACTTTCATTGCTTTCTCTTTTTTATAATAAATAATTAACGTGAAAATTGCTTAATTAAAATTTATTGATAATAAATGGTTGTAATGACCGACAAAAGGGGTTCAATTACTCGATAATCTTATCTAGCCGTTGATACGAGCTTTAAAGCCGAGCGCATAAATCGAAACGATTGTTTACACTGCCTTTGTTGCAGGCACAGTTGCCCGACTCAAGATGCACAAAAAACTCGATGTTGAGTGTACCAAAGTCATTCTCGTTTAGACGGCATGAGCAAGCGCTTGCCATTAAAGGGCTAACGGTTCTTTCAGACCTGACGAGACAAAGAAGGTGAGCGTGCAGCCACTGATTGGTCTCGGACACGAAACTCTTCATGCACGCTGTCTTAGATAAGGGGGGGGGGATGACATGAAAACAAAACTAATAATTAAAAATTGTTGTCTTTTTTCTAATTATTGAACTGTGCTAGCTTGTTTGACTGGCGTCGACAAGTGTGATGATATGTGATCAAAGATATCTGTTACTACTGATTATTAAAAGTGAATGTTATGCTTTTTAAAGATAAAAAGAAAATACTCTTCCCTTAATTTTCTATTGTTATCAAAGTTAATGCATATTTTAAGCTTATACATTATTTATACATTGAACAAATAAAATGAATCGGCGGCTTTGTCATGCTTAAGATCATTTATTTTGAACTATCACTACATGTCTTTGTTCTATCATATTTGAATTTAAATCCAAATACAAAGTCATTCTTTGAAAGATGATACTGATAGTTATTTTTATAAATGATTTTCAAGTACAACATTCTTTGCAGTATTTGTAAATACTAAAAGTAAAAAGCTATTTCTATTGTAATATTGTTATCGAATATTTCATTAATCAAGCTGAAATATAATCTTTGATTGTGAATCTAAATTTTCAAACACTCATTGCTCAACACCTCATAAGAACCGCTTGCATTACAAATTAACCATCTTCACTCTTGAATTTCTCTATAATTACGTCAGACGTACCATTAATACATATCAAGAATAAATTACCACCATCTCCCTCGTAATTCTTCCAACCAACGACATTGTGCAACAAAAAAACTCTCGAAAAACCTCATCAACCAACCCATCAACTTTCCATAGTCAGCATTCCCCAAACTACATCTCCCACGAAAAAACCGAACGAAACAAAAGCTCCACTCACCGATGGTCTTAATCATCTCCAGGTCATCGATCTCGTACCTCTGCAGGTCCTCCTGGGACGACTCCTCCGAGTCGGACGTCGTCTCGCTGGACATCCTCGCTGTCAGCACCACACAAGCAACAAACAGCTATACACGAGGCCGCACCTCCCAAGCGTAAAAAGCGGCAAAGTCAGGGGACTCTGGCTTTTATACGGCTCCCATGCAGCACTAGCACGTGGAGTAGACTGGTTCAACGATCCGGCGCGTTGTGTGTATTCTTAGGAGAAAAAGAGAGAGAGAGAGACAGACTCGCTCTCGCGTGAACTCCCCCAGATCTCGGCGTTATACCGTTTATCCTACGACGGCGCACACACGTGAGTCGGCGGCTTTCGTCACACTCTCTCGGCTCTTGCGTGCGTTAATGGATTTTTTCTCTGGCAGCTTGGCTCGATCTTCTCTCTCTCGCGCGCGCTGACTCGTTCTCTGGAAAATGAATTTCGTTTCTCTGGGATTAATCGCTCGTTGAGGAGAGCCAGCGAGCTCTGCGGGCGGCGACACTTTCACGCTTTTTTTCCGCTGCTTTGGGATATTTTTGCGAGCGATGACGCGATCTCTCGTTATTTTGTGGATTGATGCTTGTATTGATTAGGCTATTTTGCGCTGTGATCGCGGTGATTCGGTAATATTATAATGAAATTGTATTTTTATTTATATATTTTTTACGTTAAAAATTTTTATTGGCAATTCAATGTCTTTAGTGATGCTCAATGTTTGTATTGTATGTTTATTAAAAAATTAGTGATAATTTATTTATTCATTTGTTTATTTAATAATAACAACTTAAGGTTTCTTGTATTAATTTTATCACGTATTCAGGAAAATTTGTCATTTATAAAGAAATAAACAAATAATGAGTTCATTATGATAGAAAGAGATTTCTCTCAAAGACATTAGGTGGGTAAGCTTTGATATTATGATAATGATAAATCATGAAATTAATGAGCATGATTCATTCGATTTTGATTTTTGATTAGTAATGAAACTGTATATTTATACAAAGCATTTTCTTTTGAGAGAATAGTTTTATTTATTTATTCTTTTTTTTTAAACAAATATGAAGTAAATAAAGTGGGTCAGCAAAAGGGTATAATTTATTCGTGAAATAAAATTTTGAACTTTTATGAGAATTATTTCAAAAGATCGTAAAATTTTAAAATTGTTTATGAACTACGGATTTTCTTATAAACCGGCATGTCTCATAAATAAAGACAGTAAATGCCAATATTTTAGATAAATATTCGAAGCTCCATTATAGAGGCCTTAGTGTATTCATCTATGCTCCGTAGGTCGCAGTCATTAATTTTAAATATGAAACAAAATATTTGGTAAAATCTTCTAACTTTAAAGTTGTTAGCTTTTTAAAAGCTTTTTTATTATGGTTTAATTTTATTTGCTTTTTATAATTTTAAAACAAGATAGTGCTTAAATTTGACTTGAATAAAGTACATTTATTAATAATTTAAGCTAGTATGTATACGTAAGTCAATATGAACCTGTTAATGACAGGAACAAAATACAAAAAAAAATGAGCGTCTAAATTAGTAGACTGGGTCACCAAATTTTCAAGTTCTTGGAAAGTGAAAAATACTAAAATTCAAAACACATTTTCAAATAGTAAATCATCTTCTATTTCAATACATTGCTATTTATTCTTAATATTTAAATTTTGTTAATGAATTTTTAAGTTTATTTAAAACAATATTTAAAATAATTTAAAATTTTATAATAATTTTAATTATTTACATTATTTTATTATTAACTTTGATCCATAAATTAACTAGTTTTGATAAAATACAAATCAATCTAATCTTATTAGCGAAATTAAATGCTAATAGCATAAAATGATAATTTTTTAAATTCGCATTGATCGACAGTTAATTAAAGGTGTAAATGCATATAACATAAGATAAAAAAAAACATCCACGTGTACAACTGTCACTTACATAACAGTGAAACAATAGCAAAGTAGCGTACCATATGTCTCACAATCGTGAGATCACATTACGGTCCCACCTTCTTCCTTTTGTTTACCTGTATTAATCTTTAAGACTTATCTCTGCATTTGCATTTCATTAATTCTATTTGTTCAACTTTGGTAATTAATCTATCTTTGAACCATGTGTATGTATTTTCAAGGTGTATTATTCCATAATAAAGGCTGCTTACTAAAATGCATTTTCATTTCGAGCCTCTAGGCTAAATTCAGTGCAGCAAAAAGTGACCTACTAATAAAATTCTCCAATCAATCAATTTCTCTGGTCAAAAAGTCGGCAGATCGGCCAGATGGAAGAGAAAGCTATTTTTCTACTGATACAAGTAATTGTCCCACTGGCCTGTTCCATTAAGAAACCAGAATAGAAGACCATTCTTGGAAATGGTATAAAATGTTAACGTTTAACAGCTTGAGAATAAAAATGTTTCAGCCGTATCTTTTTTCACAACTACAATAGACATAAATTATATCACCAGTTTTTGCTTGAAAATTACACGAACAATACAATCAGTCAGTTTCGATCTTCGAAACAAAAAACACCTACTACTAAAAAAAAACTGCCAACTACTTTTCTTGACATGTGTTACATGAACTGACCGATCGGTATTAGATCTGGATGCATAATTACCGATTGCACAACAACAAAACTCCATAACCATGGCAACTACCACGACGAAAACATATGTGTAAACAACTTTCCCCATTCGAATCACCACATCCAATCCATCATTTACCTTACTCCTCTCTTGCCTTATGGTAATCCCAAAACCAAAGCAGCATCCAGCGGCTCCAGCCTCTCGCTACAAAACAAACGGCCCCAGCACCTCAGCACGGTCCATATATCACAACCGTCAAACCGCAACGACTTTGCTTATCACAGTCTCTCACTAATCAAAGCACCAACTGGTCCATATCCCATCGACAATCCCGAGTATGAAAATTCGAAAAAAGCCGCGCTCACGAAAAAAAAACTCAGCTGCCTACACACCGCTCAGCCTTCCGCGATTCACGCGGCGAGCATCACGGAACTGAGCGCCTGGCCGTCGCGAGATCTCAAAAGGCTCTCTCTCTCCCCCACTGCGCCGGCGGTGCGCTCCGTCTCCGTTCCTCGCACATGCGCCCGCCGGTCCCTCTCTTTCACTCTCTCGCTCTCTTATACTTTTCTCCTGCCCGCACGACGCTGCGGTTTCTCTTTCTGCATCGGCGTATGTGTAAGTGTGTGCGTGTGTGTGTCTGTATCTCGGTTTTGTACAGCGCGTATGTAGGTACGGCGATCGTATAGCGGCTGGACGGCTTTTTTGCGTGAGTGTCCTTGCGCCAGGCTGTGTGCAGCGAGAGTACGGAGACGTCTCCGGGTGTTTTTCGTTGTTGCGTTTGGTTGTATGAGCGTGGAAAGGTGCAGGTAGGATGCAGTGAGCTTTGTTTCGAGTGTAGAGTCGGAGGTGTGGACGGGAGGTTGGAGAGTGGAGCTCTGGGTTGCAAATTGGCGGTTGTGATAGGTAGTGAATTGGTGCTAATGCATTTATGAGGAATGTGTTGGTTTTTATTTTGATGCGGAAGATCGTGTATAATTATTGTCGATAGAAATTTTTTTAAAAATTTTCCTTCGTGTATTGAAGTTTTGTTCGTTTGTTGTCAGAATTTGAACTTTTCACAATTTAAAGAGTTTATGAGATGTTGAAATACTGTTCTAGAGTTGTAAAATTGATTGAAAAATTATAAGTTATCACAAGAATATATAATTAAACGATAATAACGTGTGCACAAGTAGATATATGATGAGATTAGTAAGGCGCCTTTAAAATATAATCAGTGGAAGTTTTATTTAAAGATATTGTTTATATATGTCAATTGTATAATGCTTATTATTACTTGAAAATTAAATATAAATTAATTTGAAAATAACGATACATATTTTCAGAACTTTTCAGAACATAAAACCTAAATTTTTAGTCTTTTTACTTATAAAGATTTCTATAAAGAAATTATCTAACATTTCCATCTTTAAGGCTTATTTGTTGACATTACTCAGAGACTAAAAATGATTATTGTGACTTTATTATAATTTTTACAAAAAAATTTAGTACAAATGAACTGAAAAGCTAAAAATTTATAAAAAGAAAACTTTTAATACTACAAATAAACATTGTTTCTACATTTAACGTAAATATTTCCTAAGGAAAACTTCTGCTCGTGTGCTAAGATCAATCGGAAAAATTTTTAAGTTTTTTGTTTCTATCTAAATAAATCATTACACATGAAAATTTCCCGTATTTTAAATAGAGATTCCATCTTGCCGAAAATTTTTTGGTAGAGGAAATTCCCCACGGAATACGGATGGGGAGCACCCTTTTCACATATGAGTTAATAATTTCTTACCTTATGTATTATTTTGCATAGAAACAAACAAAAGAAAATTAATAATTATCTATTCACAGAGCCAGAAAATTCTTTTATTTTTGTAAATAAAAGATATTGGAATAATTACAGAATGATTTAAAAAACAAAATTTACATAATTTTCCATGAGAAAGGCAAACTAAAAAACTTTGTTTTGAAGGTAAATTAAAAAATAATTTAAAAAATAATTATTGCATGAAATAATATTTTTTCTAAACAAATTTTTCAAAATAAAAATTAACGTTTAGATAATACTAATTAATATTAAATGATAGGATCTTCTCTATGTTGTGATTTATTTTTAGAAAAAATATTTTTGAATAAAACAAATTATATCAGAATTTTTACATTGTATTTTCATTAAAGCTCTTTTACATTACAACAAAAAGTTCTTATATCGATCTGTTTTCCAAGAGAAAAACAAACTTAAATCAAGGAAGATCAAAGTCAAGGGATACTGTGACCTTGATATTCCCTTGTGTATCATGAAATATCTGCGTAAAAAAATATAATCTTACCCTTGTGTTTCTTTCACTCGATCACTTTTCGTTTTTATTAGGATCATTAACCCTAAAAATATTTATTTACGCTTAAGAATTTTACCTTAATCTGAATATATGCTTCAATCATAAAATTGTAATAAATATAACAAGAATTTTGTAATTTACAATGTTTTTTAATTTGGAAGTTTTTGTTATATATTACAAAAAAAATTTATTTTCAGGTGTGTTTTCTTCTGATATAATATCGAAAATTCGAAAACATGATATATTATTCTATTTAGAATTAAACTTGTCATAGGATCCATAGCTTTTCCAAACATAAAACTGAGATTCAATAACATTTAATATTTTTTAAAAATTATTAAAGGCGATAATAAGAGACCTTAATAATAATGTACTAAAACTCAAAAATCCAGTTTTCATAAATTAAAACACGTTTCAACTATCTAATCCTTTCACCGCAACACTCAAGTAACTCCATTTCCTGTATACCTTCTCGGAAAAATAACTATAAAAGTAACCTACAATATCCAAAGCAAACATTATTCTTACACTTCATCAACATACTCAGCCGCGCTCGCAAAACCATCTCTCACCACCCCCAAACAATCAAATCCAAACCTGCCCATTTGCTTTCAGAAGCAACAATGTACCATTCCACCATCCAATCTTTATCAACCCTATCATCGCCAACGTCACCTCCCCCCTCACCAATCGAAAAAAGCCAATCGTTCATCTCGCTTTTGTCCACGCCTCGACAGCCGCTCGCCTAATCTTAGATCGAGTATCACCTACAGCCCGCCTGTACATCCCGCGTCCCCGGCGGTTTAGTCAGAGCTTAAATTCGTAACCGAAGGGACCTCGGCTCGCGTAAAAAGCGACGCGCGACGTCTAAATTGTTTATCGGCGATGCGCGCGCAACGAGCGCCGTAAGTTTTATAATAAAGTGCTGCATGCGCGTATATAACTCCTAGGCGGGCACTGTTACCGCGCGGCTTATTTTTGCGCGGCTCTGGCTACAATCCAAGCACCGCGCGGCAGCGCTACACGCGTCAGAGCTAAGCTTTTCTCGCTTAGAGGATAGCTTGTCCACGCGGAGTGAGCTATCGGCGGTAGCTCGTATTTACGTCGGCGGGACGCTTTGAGCTTTCTTCTGTTTTTTTGTCCAGGGATGAGGATAGATGGCTGGGGAGTGAGTTGGTGGAGATCGAGGCGTGAAGTTTTATGACTGGAGCTCGTTGGCATGAGTTTCGCGGCGTCGTTGTGTCTCGTGAAATGGAGATTCGTGGAAGAGCGCCGAGCTTTTGGGATATAAAAACTTCATTCATTGGGATAAAGAAAGACGCTGTTTACTGAGAAGTTTAACGAATTAATTTACGGCCGCGGAATAAATAATTGCGAATTCTAGGTCTGTCGTCTGGAGGGGAGTAATTTATATGTGTATTGCGGAGTTGCAAATTGCGTATTTAAAGTTTCATTCATAATAAAATCGAGAGTATTCCGTTTACTGACAGCAATAAAAAGGCAGAGATGAAAAACAATATAACTTTCACTTTTATTTTCACTTTCCACTTATATTAATCGTTAAATTCAACAAATGATATAAAATGACTTTTAATGGTTTAAAAATAAAATAATTTCATTTAATACTTATAACGAAGATTAATAGTTTTTAAGCGGATAAAAACTCGAAACTCCTTGGAATGTTCTTTTTATAATACATGCATGAATGTGAAGATTTTTTGACGGATGTACTTTAATGTTCGCCTCTTTTTGTCCCCTCCTTTTCTCGTCTTATATCTTCTCTTTTGAAACTGGTCTTCACGCTCACAATGTACCGTTACTCTTTTTTCGGTAATGTACGGTGCCATTACATAGCTTTCTTTTCTTTCAAGCTTTAGTTCTGGTTTGAGCACATTGTTTTGTAAAAAGTTAAAAGCTTGCTTCTTATAATTTGTACTCAGATATATTACTAGGTAAAAATAACCGTAATAAAACTCCTTGTTTGAATAAAATAAATTAACAGTGTTTTAAAGATTTTTAAATATTATTCAAAAGTTTAATTTTAAAATTAATTTTAATAAAAATTAAAATAATATAGCAATAGTTAAAATGTGTACTACAAATTTCTAGTAGATTTATTCGTTTGAAATGTAGTAATTATAAATTTTTAATTTAAATTCAATTACTATATTATTAAGTGAATTAAAAGTACTCAAATATTAAAAAGTTTTATTGAAAACAAATAAATAAATATAAAAATAATCTAATAAAAATTTCATCATGGCTTGAACGTATATTACATAACGGTCATCCATCAAGATACACGCTAAGTGCATGCTTTAATTCACTTCACCGCTGTCTTTAACATTATAATGATATGTTATGCTATTTTAGGACAACCATCATTTTATAGTAATTCTATAATTACGTGAAAAGTTAAACGTATAATTAAAACTATTTATATATCAGAATAATTTACATTTCCAATTCATAAAAATTACTAGTAAAATTGTAAATAAATATCATTACATCAACTAAAACAATACAAAACAAAACATTCATTCCACACCATAATTAATCACTTCAACAGCTGCTTCTGCATTTCGATCATTGATTTTCAAAACCCTCACAAGCCACTCCAACTGTTTATAAAATCAACAGCGATAAATCAGTACCTACACTGGAGCAACAACTTTTTCACAACTAAATTAACCGAGCAGTTCAAACCCAGTCCGCATTCCTCGCCATTATGCCACTTCTAATCCCGCCTCTACTCCCGTAACAATCCAGCCTCGATTCTCCGAAAAGTAAAATCAGCCGCCACATCTCACTCCAGCCTCCTGCCATTACGTCATATTTGTACGTACACGATTCGCAGTAAGTAGCCAGCACTCGCTCTCTCACCACTACCACAATACCATCTCGTGTGCTCGCTATCGGCCTCGTCGATTGTCTGCGTCTGCGGAGCGCGCGACGACTCGTTAGGGCGGCCCTTATTAAGGGGCCAAGACACCGTGTGAACGTCGTCTGCTGTACGCGGGCCGGAAATCGCGAAAAAAATGCGAGCGAGGCAGGTTGCGGCGGCGATAAGGCGTAGCGCGCGATGAATAATAATTAAAGCGCGCGCGGGTCGAGGCTTTTATGAAACGGGCAATTACGCGGCGCGCGCTGTGTAATGCTTGAATGGTGTGAAAAAATGCGGATCGCTCGGCGCGATGAATAACGAAGGTGTTGCGGAGAAGCGGAGGGATGGGAAGGCTGTGAGAAGAATGTTAACAGTTTAATGTGACTCCGTCGATTGTTGTGGAAAATGTGGATAAAAATCTGGATGGGTGGAATATTGTAAAAATTGCGGATTTATTTCTAAGGTTAGAGACTCGCGTGTAAGGGCATATACGTGTACTTTAGCGTTACAACGGTGATTCCTTCTGTTTCTGTATAAAAACTCTGGGTCTGGTGTTCTCCGTGCCCATAAAGTACGGTGATGTTTTTAAGCACGGTTTGAATCACAATACAATATGCATTCGACAATTTCCGCATATGCAAGATAGGTACACGTGAATGTACGTACTGATTTCTCCCCACGATAACTCATCTCAAGCGGCTAATGCTATCGAAGCAAAAAATTTACAAGAGTATTTTCCCAGCCGGGTAATTATTATTCAGGTTTTAAGACGTTAGAATAGATGCGATGATTCGCGTACCTTTCGGTGATGTAAACGCTCTTAAAGCTCTGCTTTGTAGACTGTTTAAGACAATTCGCTGTGTTTCAGTTCAGTATTAGAATGTTTAGTTTAAACAACATAAACTATTAGTGTTAATTTCTTGTATATTTAAAACTTAATTCAAGCTATTGAAATACTAAATATTTTACTTATACAAACAAGTATTCAAATGTTCAATATTTTATTTATACAAACTATTTGTATACTATTATATATTACGTACGTGACCAGTTGTAAAAACAAAATAATCTCGATAATTTTCGGATAACTATCTCAAAACACTTTTTCGCTCAACTCGAATCGACAGCCACAAAAAAACAATCCGATCGCAAAAGCAGATTAAAATCGCAAGCGCAGCAATAGCAGCGAATTCAGTAGTAACAGTCAAGATATACGAGCCCGAATAAATCGATCATCCCGTCGTGAATACAGAATAAGCGTTATATACTTTTCCATTAATAGCCATGAATAATTCAGCAGTTTAAGTAGCCATAGCGAGCGAGCTAAGGACCCATCGGGCATTAAAGTAATTCGGTAGTAGGCGCAGACTCGAAATCACGAGCATCGCATTATACGGCTGCATATCTATCTCTCGGCCGTGTCGTAACGATATTTTAATTATCTCAATTTTCCGCGCGCCTTTGCGCAATGCCGAGCGCCGCGCGGCCTGTGATTAGTTGCGTATACACTTATAGTTATAAGGCGTCATGAGATCGCTCTCAGCGCGAGGGGTATAGCCGTGCGGCCAAAGTAAACAGGAAAAATGTGAGTCCTAGAATTTATGGGCCGCGCTTATGGAGCGTCCGACCTTTTCTATGAAAAGAATGCAAAGGTCGGAAGAGGAGTTGGTCGTTTTTCGCGCGTAATAAGATTTAACGTTTATTTAGTTTAGTGTAGGGAATTGGAATTCTAGTTTATAAAATTTTGAGAGGTAAAGCTGAGGAACTCGAGTTGAAGAAGGTGATGTTATTTTGAATGGGCAAATTTGAGAAAAACAGAAGACATCTTCTTTATCCGCATAAATTATGTTTTGCAAAAAATTTGTATTAACAGCTCGTCCTTTGTATTTCTCCAAACATTCTCCAACCTCCGTTCAACATTAATTTCAGCATCTCGAGTGCTCTCATAAATCTCCAAGTCAACAAAACGACTACCTACCTACCAAAATCGCACCAAAAAACTCGTTCACTTAAAACACCGAAACACAAAGCAACATATTTAATCCCTCTCCCTAACCACCGCAAAAGCAGGGGAATCCATCGCCCGGAATCAAACGAATCTCGCACAAAGGCTTTCTCCGCTCTCCAGCTCTAAAGAAAGAGATCAAGCCGGCGAGCCCGTTAATCGTGCAATCCACTACCTCAGCCGCAGCCTACCATATCACAACATATATCCAGACACGAGCTCACATCGGCCGGTAATACCTCGCAATTACCGTCGATTACAAACGACGCTCCTCCGGCCGCGCGTCTGATTCCCTCTCTGAACCCATTTATATACAGTCGCACGTGCACACAGGCTCTCGGCCGTGAAATGTCTGCGTGTGTGTGTGTATATACAGTCTTAGAAGAGAGAAAGAGCGAGGAACGCGCTACCGCTCGCGCACATAAAGAAGCGAGAGAGCGAGGATAGCGCTCGGCGGTTTAAGCCTGCCGCTCGCGAGGAGGATATATAGGAAAGGTCTCGCTTGGCTGTGTGTATGTATAGTTTGCGGCCGGGGAGCGCGCTAACCATTCCTCGACACTTTTTCCCCTGTCATTCGGGCATTCGTATAGAGCCGAGCGACTCGGCTCTCTGTATATACAGACGGCCTCGGAGCCGGGGCCTCACGAAGTGCGCTTAGGAATTCACGCTGCCGAGAGAGAGAGAGAAAGAGCCAACGGCCCCGTAGGTCGATCCACTTACACGTTTAACGAGAACAAGGCGCGCGTTCCCCTTCTCTCTCTCTCTTTCTCTGACTCTCTGGGGCAATGCCTCGGCTCGGATTTTCTTTCTCTCGTTTTTTATTTTACTCTCTGCTGCTTTCGTGTACGCCCGTTAGAAATGACTTTTCATGACGATGATGTCGGCGATATTCTAATGCGCGCGGGCTTCTCTATTGATTTGTACCGCTGGGCCCCGGGCTTGCTGGATTAGGTAATGACGTTCGTAATGACGATTACGTTGCTGGAAGGGAGGACCTCGTGGCCGAGGAGATCGCGGAGATCGCTCCGAGAGGGCCGAGCGTGCAGCGAGGCTTTTAATGATGCTTTTCAATTTGCTTCGTTATGGCAGAGAAGGGGAGGACTTTCTTTTTTTTGTTGGGCTGTGGAGGCCGTGGAGAATGGAAGGGCGCCTCGAGCTTTCTTTGTTGGTAAACATCGGGTTGCTTGTGAAGTTGGGATAAGACTTCGATTTTCGTGAGGTTGATGAAGTGGCGGTTTGGTCTGTGGGGTGAATTTTGAGCAGGATGACTTGGATGCTGGAGCGGCGAGATTTGAATTTTAAATTTTGGAGATAGAATGTAATTAGAGGATGTGGAAAATATTATGGAACTAAAATTATAACGCAAATTTATAAATAAGATTAAATTCTGTTGAATATTTTGTACTCGTGAATTTACGTGATGATAAAAAACCAGTTTTGTTGAATGTAAAAGTTTGTTTAAGGTTTACAGCAACATCAATAAAAGAATAAAATGACCCTAAAAGGAAAATCAGATTGTGCATACATGGAAAATTAATTCAAAATATGTGAATAGTGTCATAACGTCGAACTGCATTCGCAATAACTGCAGACT
>JAPYZA010000112.1:0-42755 GCA_030522685.1 Eupelmus azureus | reverse complement strand
GCGCTCTCTGCTGGCTCCCCCCGGTGCTCCGTTATAAAACCGAAGCGACGCCGCTGCGAGAGGTTTAGTGCAGCTCTAGCACGTCCAGAGTGTGTGTGTATCGGCGCGCATCTTCTCCTTCCATTTGTTATTATTTTCTTTACTCTTCATCGGTAGCTACATCTCTCGAGTCTCATCTCTAAAGAAGATCATCCTAGAAACCTTTTGCTTGGTTAATCTTCGTGGGATAACTCGTGTGAAAGCAATTTCGCGTGTGAAAGCTCAAAAAAAGACTGAACTTATTGTAGAAATTTGACTGAGCAGTGTGCTTGCTTGCTTTTCACCTACCAAAGGACTCTGTATACACGGCTAGTGAAGTGTTCCTCGGCAGTCGTTGCAACAGCAGTTCACTCCTGAAAACCGTAAGTTTTCTAAAGTTTTAAACAATTTCGTATTTCTCCAAGTAGAGCGTTCTCGATCGTTTTGGAGTGAAAGCGCGCGTGTCTTCTGCTGCTGCAATAACACAGCAATAGCAGCAGCAGCTCGCAGCGTTCGTGGAGTAGAGAGAGCGAAGCGTTATAGTAGCAGAGTGCAGAGCGCAGGAGAGAAATCGCGCGCCAAAATCGATGCGTCTGCTCCGGTTTGCGGGTCGCGCGCGCGCGCGCGCGTCTGTCTTGGTGGCTGTCTGTGTGCACGAAAAGCTTGACTCTGCAGCGGCGAAGGGAAAAAATAGGACTATCGATTTGCGAGGCTGCTGCTGCAGCGTGCGTACGCTCTGATAGCTCGCGTAACCTCGCCGCCTCTCTGGGCCACTCCAACTTTTACACAACATTCCTCGCTTTCGCTAAAACTCATTGGCTAGCTTTATACCTAGCTTCTACGCCTATTTTCGAATGCTCGAGGATGGCTCGCGTAAAAAGCTGCATTCCGAGTCGCGATTTGAATATTTTCTTTTCTCGCCGTGTGATGTAATTGCTCGACGGAGCCGGAATATAAATATAAAATGTTGCAACTCGCTAACTCTCTCTCTCTCTCTCTCCCTCCAATGCGTTGGCTAGAAATATATACTCGAGGTTTCTCCTGAACTTTGAGCGCTAAAAGAATAAGTAGACTGCTGCATTGTATACTCCTTTGTTCGAAGCACATTTTCTTAGCTCCAGCAGGGCAATAAAAAGCGAAGCGTGACTAACTTAAATTCTCCGTAGAAACTCCTCCCTCTCCCCATTAGATGAAAACGCTCGCAGAGCGGCTCTCCCGCTCTATATCTTTTTGGCCCGTTTCTCGGCAAAAACCGATCGAAAAGTGCGAGCCAGCTAGCCAAGAGAGGCCGAGTGTCCCCCCCTGGAGCACGTCGCAATGTTTACAATGATTATAAGGCAAAACCGGTCCAAGTTCATCGGAGCGCTACGGTTGCGCGCGGCGAGCGCAGGCGCGCCGGGCGAAAGTTCAGCGTGGTCGCGCCGCTCGTATACACACGCCTCTGCAGCCCGGCCTGACCCCGACCAACATACGCGATCGAGCCCATCGATCCGTGCTCCGAAAAATCGACGCCTATGCCTATGTATACCTAACTTTTTTCTCACCCTACTCGCCATGAGCGCGCTGGCGCGCGCTATGTCGGGACAGCGCGAGAGAAAGGCCGTTGGTAGTTTTCGAGCGAGAATAACGCGAGCCTCTCCGTGGGTATGTATGTGTGTGTGTAGGTAGGTGCGCGACGAGCCGCGCGACCGTGAGAATCAATACTCGCGTTGAGAGAGAGGCGATGACGAGCTCTCTGCGGGGAAAGCAAAGCGGGCAGAGGCTTCGGGGAGTGAGAGTTTGCTGCGCGAGCGGCGTATATGTACTTTGTAAAGCCGTCATTATCCGAGATTCTCCGATCGCTACGATGTTTATGTTCGGCCTTTGTTGTGGATCTTGTAGACGCGATATTGATAAAAATATGTGATGGAATAAAGAGTAGCCTGCTCGTACGCAATTAAAACAATAACAAAACAAATTTACCAAGTTTTCCATCTCCATCTGCGACTGTTTCCATCGCGGTATGCTGCGGTTTGCGTAAATGCATGCGTGACTTATTCGCGTCTTATATAAGTTTATCGAGCGCCAGGGAATTTTCTTCGTGTATATAATGGACATATATGGATTTTCCATGTTGATGGCGCCCGCAAAATCAAAACATTGCGGATTTACCGCTCTGAGGGTTATTTATCGTTATGGTTGATGCCGGGCAGAGACGCGTCCTTGTGGAAAACTTGCGCCGCAGTTAAACAACTTTGAAATTTTGTGCAAATGCAATTTTTACGCTTGTATCGTATGTTTCGTTTTACGAATACGAATACACATTCATGTATTTTTATATAAAATTAATAATTTTCTTGTATAAATGAAAATTTAAAGCTTTTATTTTTTATTTATAATATTTTGTAGCTTACTCGGCTTGCATAAATAAATGCAATTATTATATATAATATTTGCTTGTCACATTTACACAGTCAAGAGTGACATTTTACAAAATTATTCTCAACCCGATAAAACAAGTACAAGGCAGTATTAGCATTTACAAACTTCACATATATATATGAGTACATGACATGGCTCGTTCTATATATCATAGCAGTGGAGCAGGGCTCCTACGCGGCGGCGGAAAAGCCAATCGTGAATTTCAAATTTCCAGCGGCCTGTGACGCTGCTGTGCCGAGAGAGAGAGAGAGAGGGCTATCCATGTACATTGCGGGTTATTAAAGTCTTGCGGCAAGCTTAAATATGACTTATTGCCTCCGCGGCAAAGGAGGCTTGCCAACGCAGCCTTGTCTACTAGCGTGTTCTGGAAAGCCCGATTATGCCTTTTTTTCCGCTGGCTTTTATCAAACTTTTCTTATCTATTACCGCCCGACCGGTACCGTTAAAATTTCATTCGATGACCCAACGGATCGTAGCTGCAGATTGGAATTTAGTTACATAAGATACAGCTACTATAGCTGTAAAGCTAGCACTATCAGAAGAACTTCCTTTCCGATAATATCGAAATCTCTTATCGAAAAGCAGCGCCTGTATTTACTTAAAAGCCTCATCTCCCAGCGATGCGATTACAAACAAAGAAGAGCCCGGCTCTGTTTTTCCCATGCCCGCGTAGTAATGGTAAAAACCAGCATCCATCGAGGCGCGCGTATAGCTTTGTGCGCTGGCATAACTCGCGTCTCTCCGCGTCGCGCACGGAAAATCGATATGACGGGGAAAAACGGGGGCGTGCACTGGAGCCGTTCTCCTCTCTCTCCTCTTGCTCGCGCGGCCGCCGATTTATCGGCCCGGATGCTCGATAAGCTACTGCGCGGAATTTTGGCCGCGATCCTAGCTCGAGAATATACCGACACTTTTTCCTCTAGTCCCTGCGGCTCGAGGATGCCGAAAGTAGGTTGAGGTGACTGCCATTATATTTCCGCTGCTCTCGTAATTTTGTACAGTTTTCTTACTCTGGCCTGTACTCTGTACATTTTTTTCCTTTTTTTTTCCTGAGAATCAAGTTGTGCCGATCTTACCGTGCGGCTGCATCGATCGTATCGATTAAACTTCAACTGGATTCTTAATTAAGCTGATAGTGCGATTGCGGATAAACACTCGAGGCGCTTTTGCGAAAAAGCATTGCTTTTATCAAACTTTCTAATAAATTAAGGACGTCGTACGCAATCGCTCGCATTCCTCGGAGCCGATCGATATCTCGATATATCTCGGGGCACGCGCCAACTCGATAGTCTCCAGCTTGACGTAAGCGCTAACACTTTATCTTTCCAAGCCGCACTTCTCTGTTGGTGTATGCCTAAATTCAAAAACGCCCCGGGTGACTCGCCGGCTTTTTTATCGGGGTAATCCAATAGTCCAATCCGTCGAATCTAATTCAATCGCCCTCGCTCGCGGGGCGCCGCGAAAAAGACCTTCTATCGTCCCTCTCGCTCGAGCTGACTCACCGGCGTCAAAGGGATAAGCCCCTCTTCGTCTCGTTTCGACGCTTTCTATAATAATCCGGGAGTCGGACTGATAAAGACTTGTTTTACGGTATTGCTTTCGCTTTCCTTTCTGCTTCGCGGTATCTTAATTACGTACTTTGAAAAATATTAATTTTATCTTAATAGTCACTGAAATTTTTTCTTTCAAAATCACACATTTTCTTCATCGATTTATTATTTTATCAAGCCCGAAACATTGAGGCATCCGCAGTAAAAAGAAAATCCCGACAACGTACATCCAACATCAACAAACTCGGAATTCCTCGGTAGCCTCGAAACCTTGGATATATCCCGTCCATTACCCTGCAGCGAGGAACGCCGCAATTTCCCCATCTCGGAGCCGCAGCGCGCAACTGCGTAGCTCGAAAATCAAAAAAAGTTGGAATTTCACAGAGAATGAAAGTAGAGAAGCGACGCGATAAGATTCGGCTTGGCAGTGTCGCGTATCAGCCAGCACGCGCCGCTTGAAACCCGAAGCTATATATACACGACTGTGTCCTCTGCCTCGTATTAAATAAACGGTTTTAGGCGATTTGCAGTGCGTTTTGTTTCTCAGGCACGGACTCATGCAAGATGGAGAGGGAGAGCTCGCTGTTTATCATCGCGACTCGTTACCTCACGGCCCGTCTTTAATTACAGGCGTGCGCTCGCGCGAGCGCTTTGTTCTGCTCTTTCTCGGAGGGACACGAGTCGGCTAAAAATAGCGCGTCGCCGCTCTATCTTTAGATTCGCTTAATTGTATTTTTATATGCGCGAACCAAAGGAGACGGCGCCTTTGTCTTTCACGCGTGCCGTTTGTAATCTATATGCTGCTTTCGACGCGAGGGATGCGACCGAGCGGTTGTATAAGGCTGCTTTTGTCGGATCACGTTTTGCAACAACTGATAGAGGGATGATAAATAATTTATTGTATTTTTTTTTTTATTTAATAAATAATAAAATTGATTGGACGAAAAGTGAAGCGAAGGCCTTGGCTCGAATTAATGACAGCATCGAGCTTAGCCGTTAATAAATCAAAATTTCCATATCCTCGGACAAAAAGGAGCCTCTCACGCGTAGTATCCTTGGCCAAGAACTGAATGCGCGCGTGCATCGATTAACACGTCGGCGGCGGCGGGACCTCGACTTTTTTCGTCATTACGTGATCAGTTCTTTCAATTATAATTCATGTTAATAGAGTGCGCAGACTGGTCTTACTTTTAAAAGGCCGCGCATTTCCGCTGTTGCGCATTAACCTCTTTAACGAAAAATGCTTAGTTGCACGTGAGGAGCGAATAGTTGTACAAGAGACAAAACAAACACAACAATCATTAGAATTGTAAATAAAAGCTTTATTTACATTAACCGTTCTAACTGAAGCGCGAATCACCGTAAGCGAACGCTGAAATTGCCCATCTCAGGCTAATCCAAAAAAAGCCACTTAACCAGCCGACAAAGGCTCTTGGCGAAAAAACTTGAAACTCTAGACCTGGCCTGCCGAGCGCAGCGAAGCGAGCAGATCGCCCGCAGTCGTTCGCGCATATATAGGGCTCGAAGGGTCGTCGGCTCCCTCCCTCGACGGAAACCTACATCCCCTCTCGCGCGCTACAGAGCTTTCTCTGTATACACACACTCGCAGCTCCCGCGCACACACATCTGACTCTCCCTCTCGGTCTCTCGCTGCTCGCGCTCAATATCTGGATGCAACTCTCTCTCTGGCCGCTATATACCTAACCCATGCCAGGCGCACTCGCCACCCCCGCCGCCTCAAGGGTTGTCGACCTCATTTCCGCGCCCTCCGAGGGACTCGCACTGCCGGGGGGTCGAGGCTCGCGTCTCGCGCCTTACTCCCTCCGTATATATATACGTGCGTGCGTGGACCTAAGATGGTAGTGGTTTGTAGAGCGAGGTGCGAGGGTGAACTCGAGCCTGGCTATTAATGTTTCAGCGCGGGAGCGTTGCGATAGTAATTTTTGCGAGGGCTTTGAATAAGTAAAATGCCTGAAGAACGTTTCTCGGGAATAAATTGGACTTTTTCTTGTAACGCGGGATTGTTGGTACGATGGAAATTACCAAGTACTGGAAGAGTAGCTATAAATTTTGTTCGATTTAATAACACTGGCAAAATGTCGCATTGTTCGAGACGTGAATGTGCGGATTTCGTTGCGCAATGTGAAACAATAGGAGAACGAGGGCAAAAATTTTGCCAACTGAATTAAACTTCGGCTAACTTCTTATTAAAGATCCGATGCGATATCCTGCAAGTCCGTTCTCTCATTTCTTCACATTGTGCAATGCCTTTCAAAAGACTTTCGTTTCATAAAAATCAATAATTCCATTCTTAAGGTAGTTAAGTCATCTTTTTCCAATCGCGTGAAATATATTTCATGATAAATAAGACACATAGGTTGCGTCGGCGTGTACAACGAACGAGGAATTATCGCGAAAATTGATCCTGTCGTTCTTGATATTCAAACAAGGACCTCATTTTTGCGCTCTGTCATTCTCATAGTCACAGTAATTTATTTGTTTTTATGAAACGTAATTTTTCAAGATTCCTACTTCTTTTATTATTAAATCTACTTGTTTGTTTGGGTCCAAACCAGCAATTCCAGTACAACTGTAATCAAACTAGATTCTTCAACTTAGTATGCTTCGTAACAATCTTCATAAAACTATGCTAATACAATATTTCCATATATCTTTGTCAACAATCAAATAAAAACATTCAAACATTCACTCACCCTCAATTAATTAAGACTTTGCAAACCCTGCACGAGGGAGGGCCAAAGTCACGCGAGCTTGAAATTCTCGAAAGCCAAACAAAAGCCCGACAAGAATCGCACCTCGCGCGCAAGATAGCATCACCCCTCCGCAAAAAATCATGCAAATGCCCTCGACGACAAAGTCAAGACGCGCTCGCGCATGAGAAAGACCAAGTTTGTCGGCAGGACGCCGGCGTTAAATTTGCATTCGGCCTCCCGAATCTCAGAGGCTGGCGCAGGGCTAATCTTGGCGATTCGTGTCCTGGGACTGTATGAAAGAAGCCGGCGCGCCGCCTTACCTTGAACGTGACTGCGTGCCCGCGACGCTGACAAACTGTGTACATATACACGCAAAGAGTCGAGTTATTGGCCAAGTTTGCACGCGGCAAGAGCCTTGGGAGCATGCGGCAATGTGCGTTTTGCGTGGAATTCCCCGATTAGCCGTTGGACATTGAAGTTCAGCGAAGGATTTCGGGAGGATAATGCTGGCTTATCGTTGCGGATGTCGTTTCTGGTTTTGTCCGCGCGCATTGGCACTCTTAGCACGGAATAGACAGTTTCTCGAACAAATGTCAGGCCGAATATGAACTTGAAAATAAAACTCGCCAAAGAGGGGAAAAAACAAAATTGTATATTATTGTTGAGCGAGTGACGTCAAGAGTAGTACTTTGCACCTGTAGCTCAAGAAGCTCATCTCTCTGTCGGAATAACCATCGCAAGTTCGTTCGCACTGACGTCAGGGACTCTCGGAGCAACTATTATGCCACTCGCTTACACAGCCAGCATATGTAAAACTAAGGCCATTCATCGGGGAGAACAAAAAGCCTCCGCGAGGATGATTCGCGGCGCACATAACAATTCATTGTCGCTTGAATAGCCGCTTTTCTAGTTAGCACCGGTTATCGCGCCTCGGCTTCTCGCGGTATTTAATTACTTCAAAAAATATTGAAGCCGCCGGCGCTTGAGGCGCGAGCGGCTTTGACGTCAGGGCCGCCACGCGCCTACATGTGCGTTAACCCGGCCGCCCGAGAGTAAACACGAGGAGCAAGAGGGAACAGGTGACGGGATGAGCGCAACCCCTTTGTCACTGTCCGTCGACGTGCGATGCACATTAAAAATATCCCGCAGACTTTACGTAACTCGCAGCGAGATGCAGCTGCAGCTGCTGCGTTCGCTCGGCAGATTTTCCCAGCATCTGTGTGTTTTGCTGCTAAATCGATCGCGTCGGATGCGCGCTTCGACGTCACAGCTGGAGTTTATTTTGTGCGTGAAACCGCGCTGCTTACTCATTGCCTTGTTTCCACATGTGCGGTTGAAAGTTTTATTAAAAAATTTACCAAGATTATCGTCGGATAAGAAATTCATTTGTTGTGTTGCAGCTTTCGATTTTATCTGCTCGCCACAATTTTTTAATTAAAAGCTCGAAAGCCACAGTTAAAACATATACCCTTACTTTCAAAGTCAATATTAATTGAAAGCACCCGAACGACCCACGCGCATTACACCAGAATCCAATACCGTGCGAGCGCAGAGCTTTCTATACCGGCAAAGCGCGAGAAAATCTCGCGTGGGATGCTAGTAAAAATCGCAGAGTTTACGTACTTGCAGCTAAGTGCGCAGGTGGACACGTGCAGCGCCTACCTTCGTTACGCAACTTGTCTCAAACTTTCCTCGTGTGGCTTTTCTCGGTACACTTAGCGACGAGTTTGACGTTTTTCGTTTTGATTCCTCTTACCCAACACAACAGCACACGCGCGGTATAAGCTTAATTTCGAAGAGGAACAAATAGAACCGTAGGTTGCGTTTAATTATCCGCTAAAATAATCTCGTTACCTACAATCGGTACACGCTACTCGGAATATCGATAATTACGCGCGATATAATTGCAGGCACGCATAAGCGGATAGAATTCTAATTCTCGGCGCGCTTAAAGGGAGAATTGGGTCAGGCCGGCTGCTCGCGATCTCGCTCTTAACGAGGAAAATTATTTTTATGCCGCACATACGCACCTCGCGCGCGCCTGCATACATTGCAGCGACATATACTGGCAACTCATCGCCGATTCATTGCGCGCGATTTTTTATCATCGATTAATAAAGAAAAGAGTATCCACGTGAGCGCCGCTCGAGCCGTTTGCCATTGTTTGCTTTATTGCGCGTGCAGCTATGGTTCTCACACCTGCATCAGAGCCCCCTTAATTCGAGGTGAGCTGTTACGTCAAAGCATGCAGAATTAGAAACGTTAATTTTCGAACTGAATTTACTTAAGTGACGATATTGGAAATAGAACTGCTTGTTCGTTCTGTGTACAGCATTATTTTTATTATTAGAATATTGCGACTTAAATTCTAATAGCCGTTCGAGCAACGCCTGTCTTCGTGACTGATTAAATATTTAAGCTAATAATCCAATTTGTCGAATCACGTAAAAAACACGAACGGCTAGCATTTAACAGCGGCTTTGACTGACAGCTCTTTAAATAATTTTGCTCGATAGTTGTCGGGCTATACAAATCGGTACACACGAGCCTTTCCACGTAAACATCCCCGCAACGATCGACGCGATGATAACGGAAAAATTCGGCGCACCTGTTCGTCGCGTGCCCACGCTTCGAGCTCGCCTCTTCATGAATATTCTCACGCAAAAGTTACGCTAAGCTTTTGCGTATATCATATACGTAGGCGATCGTGAGGAAAGCAGCGATGCATCCGGATTACTTGGCGTCTTTGCTGCTGACCTTCCATGCGCGCATGGACATAGTAGCTTGCGTCAGTAGCGCGTATACGGCCACGCGAGTATATAATGGCGTCGCTTCATATGAATGAGCTGCAACATTCTCGCACGGCCCTTTGTCGACTTTAACAGGTTGCTCTTGTTTCTATTCACCTTGCCGGCGAAGGATCGATTGCCGTGGATTTTTTATGTAACGATACGTGCGCGACGAGACAGGAGCTCGATACTCCATTCATCGCTGTGCATCGACGTCATGTTGGGGATAAAATTTGCAGGGGATAGCTTAGCGAGGAATTTTTCAAGGTGATCTTCAGAGAAGTAACGGATGGCATTGAGTAATGAACATTCGATGAATGCTGTTGAAAGGATAGTTCTTATAGGTGATACTTTCTCGGCAGAATCCGAAATGTCCATTCCTCGGAATGAAAACAATCATCGAAATAATGTATATATCCAAACGTCGGAATTTCCGTACCGAGAAAAAAGAAGGAGGACTCGCTTGATTTATACAAAAATTCTCATCCTTATAGCAGCGCATGAGCAGTTTCAAGAAATAGCCGAAAGCGCGCATTAGCCGAGCGCGCAGCGACGTTTTCCTTCACGCGACCGGTGCGTGTGCAGCCGCGCCGCCGGCGCGCAGAGTAGAAATCCTTGACATTCTCTTCGGACGCGTCTCTCGTAACGTTTCGCCGTCGGTGCCGTTATTGCTCGTCTCGCGCTTGTAGCGCGGCGGCCGCGTTTTCGTTACCTCATCGATACGAAGCGTCGTCTTGGCTTTTCACTTTGGATTTCAGCTTGCTGGGTTTTCCCCTTTTTTGCGAAGGTTTTTACTTTTATATTTATTGCCTGATCATTATACGAGATTAGAGTGTATAATAATCATTCAAATTAATTGTGCAAAGCTTTGAAATTTTAGGATTTTATTAATGCAAATTTCGTGATTATTTTCTTCATTTACAAATGTAGACTGAATTTTATTCTCACAGCTTTATGTATAAAAATTTTGTGCTTTTGCCAAAAATAAGGCTTATTTTTAAGGGGTTACATGGTTTATTGCTTTGGAAATAAAAATAATAATTTTTTAAGTAAATAGATCAACTTAAAATAATTATAAAAAAAAATTTTATCATAATTCTTCAGTTTAAAAAAAGATTTCATTTTAGCTACAAAAATAATTTTATTCCAACAATATTTTGTGTTCTTTTTGTAAGAAAAAGTTTTACTTTAATCTGAAAGGTTTATTGAGCTTTTAGAAATTGTAATCAGAAAGAAGCAGCGTGCGTCAAGACATTTTTGCTGTGTGATTAAAAACAATAACAAAATGAGTGTTTTGAAACCCTATCAGAGTAATCACTATCCAATACACATTACGGCACTGAAAGTTCTTATTTACTTTTTATGAAAAAAGTGCAAAAATAAACTGTTAAAAATTAAGTTAATAGAAAATTGTTGATGAAAAACGTTGTCGTAACTGTCGTTATGTACAAAAACTTTATTACTGTTTATGGCTATCATTTTTTTATTAAATAAACCTCTTATGCAATAAAAACTTTATTTCTTTTATACGACACGAAGTAATATCTGTTCTTTTGTTTCTGGCGCATTTCTCATTAAACAAACAATCGTATCTAATCTTCGAAAGACTCCAAAAATAAAAATGCATCTGCAAGCACATACGGACATATCTTGTCTCGACAGAAAAAAGACGAATGACTAATCGAACATCCTAGATGACAAAAGTATCAGCGGCTCACAAAAGTCTAGCGGATCGGCAAATCGATAGAGCGATAGTCGCGCGTTGGAGTATATGATATGTGCAGTTGCTCCGCCGCTGAACGTCAACAAGCCGCGTTTTGTGTCTGCATAGCGGCATTCGGTACAAAAATAGACAGGCTCCTGGGCTCACTTTGACAAGAGAGAGCGAGAAAGAGAGAGAAAGATAGACGGAACAAGAGATGCGCATTCGGCTCAGGGTCGAGGAACTGGGAAAAATGCGCGAGACTCGCCGCTACATAGCGCGTCCCATTTCAAAGTCGAGTTTTCCCGCTGCCTTTTTCTTTTTCGAGGTGATATTTCGACACGATTTTCCACTTAATAACCGTACGAGCGCGCTGGCTGGTCGTCGAGACTCGTGAAAGCCTTGAGGCGAATATCCCCTCCCCCCCTTGTTAGCCTTTTTTATGATGTATGCGCGTGTACACCAGCGACATCGGAATTGCACAATCAACGTTAATGGTCTGCTGAAGCGTTGGATACGCTTAATTTTAAATTTATAGTTAGTGAATTGTCAAGTTGAAACGTTTATATCGTTATTATAAACTTGCTAAGCATCAATCTTAGGATGCAAACATTAATATTTTAACTACCGGAAACATTCGTTTTATAGCGTCAAGTGAAACCCCTACGATTTTCAGCTGCGAACAACCGCAGTGTTTGTATACAAACAGTCAAACCTACTTGGGGCCGTAAGAACCGCGGAAAAGCGAGAAATACCGTTTAAAACGGGAAATTCGCGGACGTAAAAAGACGTCTGCCTATCTCTTTTCTTGCACGGAGAAAGTGACGACGCGAGAGTTGTGCCTCCTAAACCAAACTGTATACGCTCGACACGAGGAATTTCACGATGTCACCGCGAATCTCAATGAAGATGTTTCCCAATAGAAAACGCTGTAGTTGATCTTTCAGTTTTCAATATCACTGAAAAATTTTACTGAAACGTTTGATTTATGCATTAACTCGGTATATAATTAGTAATAATGACAGTCGGATATAGTTGCAAATATTTTTATTGATCCAACTAATTGCTATCAAAAACTTTTCAGATTCGCAGCAATGCAAACAATAAATGCTTTCTGATGTCGCTAGCGAAAATATATCCACTAAAATCCACAAAATCCTATCTAGCTTTCAGGCCGAGGCTACGTACCTCGACCCCCACGCGATGCCCTCACACACACAAAAGGAGCTCATACGGATATATCGCCTGTGATGCAGGTATCTCAACGTCACAGAGCGTTACCTATAGCATCTCGCGCTCGAGGAGGGTAAAATCAATTGCTCTTATCTCTATAGATCTAACTTTTCGTCAGCGGAAAAGTACGGATTTCGCGAGGCGCACGAAAGTTTTAGCAGTCGCACACCTGTGCGAGGTAGCGCTAGGTGCGCTACTGAAATTACGTAGCGAGGCACGTGGCCACATTGCGCAAGAGCGTGTCATGAGGATTGATTAAAATGTATTTCGGCGCCGGATTTTGGTCTCGAAGCCAAAATTCGCCAGCGCTGAAAATTAAGAATTTCCGATCTGCTTTAATAGCTCTAAACGGGTTTCTGATGTTTGATTTTCTGGGGTAATTTATTAATGCTATTCAAAGAACAACTTTCGTCTAGACGGTATAGTTTGGAAGCATGTGTTACGATATCAATAGATATAGCGAATATAAACATGGCTATTAGCACCACACTGGCATGGCTCTCAAAATTTTCTGCTGATTAAATCGCTCGTCAGAACTCTATTATTTACGTCAACTCTTTATTAACGCCGACAATTGCCATTCAAAAAAAATTGGCGCAGCTCTCCAAACATCCGCAGTCTCGGGTTCATGAACCTCTTGAAACGTTAAAAATTTTCCGACGATCCATAATTACCTCAAGTCGGCAGGGGCAGCCGCAATATCGAGGCACAGCTCGTAGAGAATAGAATTTTCGCGAAGCGCAAGCGTACAGGCAGCTTTCCGGTCATTATTATCGTTCGGACCAATTGCCCTCACTCGCAATGTACGGAATTCCCTCGTTTGCTCACGTGGGTGGAGACGATAATCGCCGATTGAGATATACTGCTCTCTTGCGGGCCTTATTCCGAGTGCGATATGTATATGTATATATGTCATTGGCGGACACTGATTAATTGTGGAAATTCGTTTTCTGTTACAGTCTCAAGCACACACGGAAGCAACATGTCCGTCACATCAGTACAGACAAACACAGAGAACCTGTCTCGTCACGGGTAAGTTTCTACGATAATTAGCACTTTTCATACGCACACCTCTTGTTATCAGTCGGAGGATGTTTGTTTGGCACGAGCTACTTTGCTTTTTCACGTCATGACGAGGCAAAATAATTTCAGCCGGATTATAATTACGAGTGTTAATGTCTAATGATTTTATAATCATATAGCTATTTAAAATTTAATTCATGATTTTCATGTTGTTAAATGAAAAAAAAACATTCTGCGTAGTAAAGCTTAATGTTTGTTTCTGTTGTCATTTCTATAAACAGTAATATGCCTATTTTACTAAGAAATACAATGAATAATGACAAAAGTATGTTTTATTTGTAAACAAAAAATTATTTTTATTTTTAAAATTTTTACCTTGGATTTGCAAATGTTTCAAGTGATATACATTCTTCCGCACGTCAAAGTCCGACGATAAGAAAGTAATCTAGAACATAGACATTACTCATGAAAGAAACTGCGTTTCCTTTCGGAATATTTCAAAGTTCACGTGAATTCTTTGAAATTCATGAATGGATGCTCGTGAATTTTCATAAACGCAGATAATAACTCTTTAATTTTTTCTAATTATAACATGAAATGACAGTTGGTAAAAATAGTGAAAAAGAACCATAAAGCTATACTAAAAATCATTTTTGAAACGCAGAAAACTTTTTACCAAGCTTTTAAATTTGCATCAATGTATAATTAATTTCTTACTCTTGTAAAAGCATCGAAAGAGAATTTAAGATTAAAATTACTACTTGTACACACAAATTTAAAAATTAGTCATACATTATACCGAGCTTTCGTATCGGAACCTTCAATACCAGGCGAGCGCAAAAAGCTCACTGCGAAACGAAGTTATTGTATTCAAATCCGATTTCACGAGAATGCCGTATCCTCGCGCAGCTCGACATTATCGCAGGCATTACTCGTGCGAAATATCTTCAAACTTTCTATTCTTCAAAAAGTTCAGCGGCAAACTGCGCGTTCCGCGAACGCATTTCTAAATCGAGCCGAGCTCGGCCTAACAATAGGCACGCGCTTATATACGAATAGAGAACTCGCGAATAGCTGAGCCTTCTACCCACGTGTATTTACAATTCCGATCGCGCCGCTCGCCAGCAGCACTGATTCATCCGCGCGGAGAGCCAGCTGCCACTGCGACACGCTCAACGTCCGGAATGCGGCCTCGCAGCCTATATATGCAACCATAGACTATTTACCATTTTTTTTTAAGTAGAAGAGGCAATTTTTAAAGTAACGATGGTCGTCGGCGTATAGGTTAAAAATAAAGACCGACAACTGGTTGCTTGTTTTGATTTGAGATTTCATTACGTCACAATGTTTAGTCGGTGGATTTTTGGGATTGTGATATCATAAGTCTCGGAGGGCACTCGAGTTCGTTCTATAAATTTTCATTAACCTTGGCATTATATATAAAATTTCAGAGTGACAATATGAAATATAGCATCGATCCGCCGACTTATACAACTCACAGCCAGCTTTAAACTTTAGTCCTCCTAACCTATTTTTATGATCGACGCCTATATAACTGATTTTAAAATTACATCCATCCGATACGTAACCACTGCTTAATCTGAGGCTAAAAACGGCAAAAAGTTCAGCTTGTTACAACGATGAACGCGTAACCGTGAGGCGCTCGGCTATTCGCGGCTCTCGCGTCTCTATAGTCACTTCCATTAGATCGAAGACGCTGCGTCGTTCTTCTGGCGTCCAACATCTAACGTCGCTAGGAGAGCAATTTTCTTAAAAAAAAAGAAAAAAAATGGCCTCTTAAGGAAAATAGCGCGTGCAACGGCACGCGCAACTTTAACGCAGCGAGCGCCGCACGTGCTCTTCTTTCTTCAGGCCGAGAAAAAAGCGTCGATCGCGTCCTCACGCGCCGACCTTGCGCCGCGACGCCTGATGTATATTTTAGCGCAACGTTTCTCCTTGCGCAGTCACGATAGACGGCATTCGCACGAGCTGATCGCTTTTTGGAAGCGCGTCTTGTAAAGTTGCTAGGAGATTTGCCGAAACGGGAGAGCCAACGGATCTATTTTGATGCTGGCCGTCGAGTTGGCGAATGGTGATCTATAGCCCCTGTGCGGGGATTTCTGCTCACGCTCGGAATTTACTTTATCGGACATCGTAATTTTAGAAAATTCTAGTGGACTATTTCGGAGTCGAATGGGCGTTTAGTTGATAATTCATGTGCTTTTCTCATTCACCGATATTTTTGTTTAATGGGTGTACTCGGAGAAGAATGGTTTCAAAGAAACATAACAAGGAAACATAAATTTTGTGTTTGAATTAAGGAGTATACAAAATGCAATATTAAATCTGTTCTTTCAGCTTTACGCCAACTGCAAAATTTTTCAGGACGTGTCGATTTCTTGTATTCGTTATGTACATAATTAATAGTTCTTGTGTTTTGACTTTTTATAACACATATACACGTTCACAATTTATCTCATTAAAGCGATTGTTGAAACGTTTTTTCATTCAATCGCTGTACTCGTAACTCAAGCAACGCATTAATTATATAAGATTACTGCATTTTTTATTATCTACATTAGGAAAAAAATTAACCGGATATTTACATTTTTCTAAAATTAATGAGCGTAAAATAACTCAAGTTCTCTCAGAAAGTGACATTGGCTATTACAAAGCACTCTTAAAAAGTTGTATCTACCGACGCGAGTTTTAACGGCGTTTCTTTGAAGATAAACATCCATTCCGGCAATAAAATTTGCGAAAACCAAACGATCCATTATTCACAATCTATATACACGCACCAGGTTTATTTGCAATTCTATTTTTAAACCCCACCCTGCCTATAAAAAAAAAGACGACTGAACGGCCTTGTCTCGTGAATTTTTAAAAAAATCTTGTATGCATAGACTTTGAGAAAAAAGACGCGCGAGATATTTCGAAAAATTTCGAATCGCCAAGAACATCTCGGTGCCATTAAAAAAGTATCATTTCCGCTGAGCCAGAGAAAAATGATACATAGTAGTTACGTAATTCTCTTTTGAGTAAGTATGCTGTCGAAGCCGCAGAGAGGCGCGCGCGCGGTCAGGTTCAAGAGCATCAAAAACATTGAACCTCCCTCTGCGCGCGCCGCGGCTTTTGATGTATATAAATCCGTCATTGTATAGTCGCGTACTCTGACGTAATGTAATTAATCGATGCCCGCGCTAGCTCTTACCCTGTCACTTGGACATATCCTTTCGTTTATTTGGGTGCTTCCGACTTTCTCGTTGGCGTCTTTACAGCGTTATGAGATATGAGGACTATATGTACCGCAGGAAATTTGAAATATTACAAGAGCTTACTCGACTGTTTTAGAAATTTCGATGAAACTTCAGTCACGGGATAATAAAGTAGTTTTCTTAAAAGATCATTTTATCATTATAATTGCGATCTCAGCCTATTTCATATTGAACTTCTCATCATTCCGATAGCTCATTATTGCCCTCAGCAACATTAACAAAAGAGCAGCCGTCCTATTACAAAATAATAAATTAGCGCAGTAAATCTCTCTCTACTTCTTATCGTGACATTTTACCCGCAGATAACGAACTCGACCGACAATCGCCGCAAAAAACTCGCTAACCCACAACGATCCGGCAAAAAAGTCGGCGAATCGCGCTATCTCGTCTGGCGCATCCTCTCGTCCCGATAGCCCGCCTCTTTCTCTCTTTCCCTCCATTCCAGCTCGCGCTGCAGTTACGGACGCTCAGGCTGCAGAAATCGCGCGCTCTCTCACGTGATTAGGCCGGACCGCACGAGCCGCTTGCGTGTTTCCCGCGAGCTTCCGAGATTTGCATTTCCTCCTCGCCAAGTTCAAGGCAGCGCGAACGATCGAAATGACCGCCGGGTGGCTGCACGCGCGCCCTGTCGTGCGAGCTCGCGCAAGAGCTGTGGTCAGCGCTTAATGGCAGGATGGTATAGGCTAAATTATGCCGATGCCTCGACTTGCTTTCTGTGTTATTAAACTTTTATTAGTGGCTTACCGACTGGCTTTTAATCTACTGATGGATGGGTAGCCGCGTTTTTCTTTAAAGTGAGCTGATTTTATAGTGGCGGTTTTGTTGCGGTAACGAGAAAAAATGTTTAAATTATTTTGGCGCGAAAAAAGCGGTATATTACTTTCGTGATTTTAAAAACAAATATTCTCTTTGTAATACTCATAACTATGAACAAAAACGGTGCTCTTTTTTTTAACGTTTATTTGAATATGTAACTACTTTTTTACGTTGTTTTTTGTGTAAAAGAATACATATTTATTCATTTTAGAATCTGCATAAATATCACCATTTGAATTGACGGAAATCTACTTTTCTAACCAAATATCTCGGGTTGACGCGCTATTGCGACAAAGGGTAATTTTCCCATATGCACTGATCCGCAAAACAAACATTTGTTTTATTCAACTGTAATTATCATTGTTAGGTGAAATTACGTAATTCAGCTCTGACTGTGCAATTTCGGCCGTATCCGAAGCTAGGACATACGCATCGGTATTCCTCGCAACAACACGACCTCGAGTATACGTGGAGACTCGTTACTGAAGATACCGTCGAAATGATAAACGACGTCGAAAACCCGTAATTAATGCAACGCTTGTTTATAAATAGACTCTGCTCTAATTAAGATCCGCGCTCAATGGAACATCTTGACTCGCAAATTCGTGCAATATCAGCTCCACGGAGGTTCACGATAAATTTAATAGAGCTCGCGATTATTAGCCAGCTGCTATCGTGCCCTAGCACGATTTTAAGACTCTCTCGCTGCAGCACATTTGTTTCCGATATCAATTTTAATTGTTTTACTCCGCGGATGCTACCTTATAAGATGGAATCGAAAAACTTTGCTGTAAGAGCACTTATTGAAGAAGTTTTATGAAAGGTATTAAGCTTTGAACGAAAGAGCAGAGTTTCATTAGAAGCTGAGGGGGAATTAAGCTTCTTCAGGTTCGATCCGATTAAACTTTCACTTCGCTAAAGCTGATCCTCCTTAAATCGATAGACTTAATCCATTTGTACCTCGGCGCGTAATAACAAATTCCCCATCTACCAGATCCCCACTAATAGATTCGCGGATTTCATTGCAATTGCCGACGGTAAAAAAAAAGCATCAAGCCAGCGCTACAGCCAGCAGACGTCTCGTAAAACAACGTCGCTGCGCAGAAGCCGACATCATCGTCGCGTAACGATTCATCGGCTCTTCTCCGATCTATTCGCTCGCTCGCTGCGCATCTTTTCTGCATTTTGCATTTTGCACTGCCGACGATGGGAGGTTACGTAAGTTCAGCGTTCCGCGAAGCCGCTGAGATATCTGCCCCTGCGCACACGTGCCCGCTCTCTACATGTATACAGAAATGCACTCGCGGAGCGTGATTCACAAGTTTTGCCAATTTTTTTTCTCCTCCAGCTCGCTCTCTTTGCATAACGCGCCTTTATGCGCGGATGCTCAACAAAGGAGGATCGTTAGCGGCCGATATACGCTTTAATCGATTTATAAACCGTGAGCGCGCGGGAAGAATAGCCTTTTAGATGAGTCGCGGTATATAGTTTGGACATTATATAATTGTGTGAGCGGTGCGCAGGATGTTGCCGCTTATATCTATGTGACTAAGTGAGTTTATTACGTCGCTGATGCCTTATTACATTTTGCTCGAGGTGAGCGACGCCGTGACGCTGGAAGTTGGCGTTACTTTTGTCGAGCACTTTTTTTTCTACCATTAGAACGCATTAGAGCTCATAATCAGCTTCCGTATGTTAATAAATTGAATTTGATTGATTATAAAGTGGATTCGAATGAATATTGACAAAAGTCACGATTTAATCTACATAATCGAACGAAATCAATTAATGATTAATGAAGTGCAAAGTAGACTCTACTACCAAACAAACGCTGAATGAAACCTGTAATCAAATAATCGCAATAAAATTTTAAAAACTAACAAAATAATTTTTTAAATAATTACAGGAGCAACGTCTCTCTGTCGTGCCACAGTCTCTGCAGCAGCGTGGACGACTCGCTTGGCTCGCATCCCCAGTACCAGGACACCATCCTCACGATCGAGGAACTGCGTGCTCAGCTCAACTCCTGCTTCACGTAAGTATCCCTCTCTTTCTCCCTGCCCATTCATATACATGCACAGACGAGAGCCTCGAGTCTCGCAACGGATGTAAGGCTTCCGCATATAATTATCCGCCCATGTAGCTCACCTCCCACGCGAGTCTTGGCATATACCTTTGTCATGCGCGTACACGCGACTCGCGCGCTCTGCGGCTGTATGTCACTTTTAAAACGGAGAGGCTATTTCGAGTGGCGCGCACGGCAACCGAAATAACCACGCCGCTTTAAATTTGTCTCTCGGTACGGACATACTTATTGATCTTAGCGTCGGGTGCATTATGCTCGGGTCACGTTCTCCTCGCCCGATCCGCATTCAGCGCTGAGAAAACGTGCGACCGAGCTGTCTGTTTACTTGTGGCGTGCGTGCACCGAGCTCTTTCACCGTTTTTTTTTATGCTCGGACGCTACTTGCAATTGAGATGCCTCGACTTCCTGGGAAAGTGCTTATACTGCGACGCACTTTGACTTTCTTCGAGGATGTTGCTCGCGGCTTTGTTTTCGAGCGCGCGCGCGTGCTCGTGGTATAATTAGCTGATCAATGGAGGACAAACTTTTTAGCTCGCAATTGAAAGTTCGACGGAAATTTTGCTCCGAAATAAAGTCTTTGTCTCGGAATTTTTATTTTCTCAAAGTGTAAATAATTTAAATCCAGCTGACAATGAGCGCGTTCAGTTCTAATTAAATTAAACGAAAGGTGCCGCGCAGAAAATCGCTTCCCACTGTATAGAGTCCGACGCGCGCGGCACTCTCTTATTAATTACTCGTCCCCGCGGGGCGATAAAACAAAATAAAAACGATCTCGCGCGGAAGGCGCCTCTCCGACCAATTAAACCGGATAATTCGAGCTCGCATGCCGCGACGATAGGAAGGAAGATTCGCCGCGGTCGCAGCGCGAATAATGAATAGCCTCTCGTCGAACGTCTTTGCTCCATTTAGCTCGGGCCGCCGCGATGGCGATTATCAGGCGCTCTACATATAGTTGCGCAATTTATAGGCGCCCAACGAGAAGAGGCACAGCTATAGGAGAACAACAATGCGCGATCCGGCGCGATCCAGTGAGGCTCGCTGGTTCGTTGATCGCGTCGCAACGAGCGCACTCGCTCCGAGCTTTTCGGTGCGCGCCAGCCGGAAACGGCCGACCCAATTGACGTTTGGCTGTAGCTCAAGCCCGCGCGTCTGACGTCTATGCAAATTATTGGAAATTTTCAATGAAAGTTCTTTTAACTTCGGAATGTGATATGCGTGATTACTTGAAAGTGGCGTAATGAGTGCCGTGCACACTACGTAAACATTGTGGCGGTTTTAAAGACGGTGCGCTCGCCGGCTTTTGTTCGACGGTCTTTTCTTCCTTGCCGCCTATTCCCTTAAGTTATTGTTGTTTTTGCCCGCGCGCTCGGGCTGCCCTATTACGCTGACATTTTAATAAGGTGATGCTCGCTTGTCGTTATATTAATTATATGCGAATTGGAGCTAATCCGTTTATAAAGCATTACTATCTTCTTCTTGATGAGCGAGGTTCTGCCAAGTAAACAGATCGCTTGAGAAAGTTTCTTCTAGCGAATAACAGAATTCAGAGAATGAGCGCTGAAACTTTCTCGAGTAGATTCTTTGGTAGAGTGACGCTAACAGTCATTTGACTTGTATACGACCTACGAGTGAAAAGTGAGTTTCCAAGAAATATTGTATTTCAAATTGTCAAAAGAATTTAATGAATAGTACACTGCCTAAGAATATTTACAATCTTTAGTAATTGTTATTTAAAGCATAAAATAGTGATTTACGATTTGACTTTCCGAGAGGAATGACTCACTTTTTACTAGCATTTAATTATTAAACTGTCGATGCTCGGTAGCAAATAAATCACTCGTAAAAATGTGCAACTTTCAACTCCACACGTCTTTAAGATCCCCGCAGTCCCAACTTTACTCGGGATAAAAAGCACGAAAAGTCTAACCTTTCCTTTTTACCTTTGACTTTTACAGATGCGGAGTGTCGTGGAGCGAGGAGCACGTATCCCTGGACTGCAGCGAGTGCGGAGGCTACTCCCTCCAGAGACCCTGTCCACTTTGCGACGGGCGCTGCCATGCGTCCTGGAAGCGCGACCTCACCATGGTAAGGATTGCGCCACCTTTATTATACCAATTACCCCTTACCCTGATTAATTGCCCACCGGCGGGCTTCAGCTCAGCTCGGCCTGCATTTGACTCTTGGGAAATCTGATTGTACTAGCTCGGAGGATTAAATATTGTATTAGAGCTCGGTCTGAAACCGTTGAGTCGGTAATTTTGCGGAAAAATTTTCATTAAAATTTAAGGATTCAACTCGTTTTTCTGCAAAATACCAGCTTTTTCTTTAATAAGTTAATATACTTTACATTAGTTAAAGCTTACACAACTAATTGACAATACGATATTAATGATCATCTTCTCTTCTGATTACAGTCGCACGCGAGTGGCAAGGCCAGATGGATCGGTGAGTGTGGCCTAAGCTGTGGCCCGACGCTCGACGAGTCCCTGGTGCCAGCTCTGGAAAAACTCCGGGCCACCTCGTGAGCCAGCCCGGAGGAGCAGCTGCAGTCGGCGCCGCCGTCGCCGCGACAGCAGCAGCAACCGACCTGTGCACAAGACTTAATACCATCATCGAGCCATTGATAGAAAGCGACGAAGACGACGACTACCATTGTTACACAAACACCGAGACACAGACACATGAACACACACAGATAGAGACCAGAGCATCATGCATTACGAACGCGTTCCACCCATCTCTATAAAGTAAAAATCACACCACATTCACATCTCTTGGTGGAGATGCGCGCGAGCGAGAGCATGCGCACGCATACGGCGATGCAGATGGGAGGACGAAAGTTTTTTTGGCTTTTGACGACTTCTCCAAAAATATTCGGCTGAAACCAGTTGAACTTTGGCTTATTTTGCGATCGTCGCTATGTGTGCGCGATGGATGGACGCTACTGCGTGAGAGTGAGATCATGAAGAGAGACTGCGTGTCATCATTTTCATTCTAGAGTGTAATTCGAGGTGTAATTAATAATGCATTGTAATTGTAATAACTCATAAATACACGCACCGAACTGCGAGCACTCACATTTTTCTTCATCGGCGTTGGGAAACGTTTGACGAGAGGGAAAATAATTATATTCATTATCATCATATTGTAAAGAAGTAATATTAATGAAAAATGTAAAAGCTATGCGAGTTCCTTGTCCGAGAGGCGTCGATCGATTACGTGCGCCCCTCAACAAAGCTTATATACATTGTAAAAAAATCAATAGAAATTTCGACCACACGTGAGCATATGGTAATTACATATTTTAAAAGGCGGCGAACTTGTCGTGGCATGTTTCACTTTTATTTTTTAACGATAACGACAAAACCATAACAACTGTATTCGTCTATACTCGTTGTATATGCAATAGAGCTTTTCCGAGTGAGTATACACAGGGTGTGTATGTATACGGTATAGAGAGAAAAAAGGAACGCGACCGCGCGGCCAGTCGAGAACCGTGCTAACGCATTGTATAATTGTAAAATGTAGTTGAATTGGATTTGCGTAAGCGTGAACTCCCCTGTTCGATAGTCCGTTTTCTTTTTCGTTTTTACTTTCGTTCTCTCCCAGATCGATTTTTTTAAATATCCGCTTGCTCTAAAAGTGGGAGTGTTAACGACTTGGAGATAGACCAAGAGCCGAGGTATAGAAATTGATATTTTAAAGACAATTGCTCTTCAAATATATTGGATTTTTTCATAATTTAATTACGGATTTCGGTAATTTATGACTACCTCTGCTCTTGATCGTTTCGTAAAATACGAAAAATGGAATTCGCATGGCTCGTTATTTAAGTTCGATTTCTCTATTAATTTTTTGTAGTATCAATAGCGAGGAAATTGTCCGGCCGTGACCATTTAATTCAAAGCGAAAGAATATATTGTAAACTTTGTCGAAGTTTCGTTTATATAGTAACTATTTTCCTTTCCGTAGCAGTTTCTTAATTTAAAATGTGTAATACATCTGGATCGTCCTTAGAGCACGGAAGGAATTTGAGAGACTGCCTACCCCGTCGTGATTACCGATTAATAATTAACTTGTTGGTTCTTTTTCGTCCAATATCGATATCGCCTATTAATACTATTTGAAGCATATAGGAAAATCGATTTCGTCGACCTGAGCATTGGGGCGGGACTCGTTTGTATGTTATGTGAATATTAGGCTAATTGAAACTGATAAGACTAAGTGCATGGTCCGATAGAGGTCCTTATGTTTCCGACGACAAAATGCGATCCTACATTTTTTCCTTTTCTTTTTTGCGGACAATTATTTTTATTTTGTCTAAACACATTTACATTACCGATTGCATTGCTTCCGATAGATTTTCATAAATGCAAATATAAAAATGAAAGCATAAAGTGAATGTAAAATAGTGTACAAAAAGAATTTGTTTCAGCGTTAAAATAATACAATTTGGAATTTTAAATTTGTTGACCTCTCGGGCAGATAGGAAAAATGTGGAAACCAATAAAATAACGAAATATCGGCTTAAGTGTCTGTGTAGCTCACAAGTTAAAAAAAAGAAAAGAAACGACTTAAAGGAAAAGCATTTATGTCATCGCGAATTGAGCGTTTGACTTCTCCGTGCACAATTTTCTGATAAATTTATAAGTTTTCTCCATGGCATTCATTACGTTGTTTCAAAGCGCGAGAAAGAGCGTTTTATTATGATTTTTTTTTTCATCATCTATCGTTCATCATTAGGTTTAACGGAATTAATTGTAAAGTTTTCTGAAGTATTAGCTCTCGAGGCGAGTTCTAATTTGATGCTTTAGAAAATGTCTCTTCGATCGTAATTTTTATTTAATATTGTAAAATTTTTATTTATAGCCGTATACCGTTGAAAATTGGGCTCAATAAACGATACTTGTCTATAGTAACACTTGTACTTCTTAAGAAATAAACCTTCCTTTCCTTTACACTTGCTTCACTTGAATCTCAAATTTGTAAAAAATAATAAATCTGATGATATAATTGATGCATTATTAGGTAAACATCTTCAAATACAATGAAATGGTGCAACTTAAAATCATCGTTAACTGAAGAAATAAAAAGATGTTCTAATGAATTAAACGCAAAATTATTTTAATTGAAAGGTGTATTAATGTGTTTATTAACAATTTTTTCAGTCATTTCATCGCATTCACCATACACAGCATCCTATCCATACGATCAGATTGTTTAAAAATATATAATTATAAATAAAAACTAAGTTCGTGTTTGTGCCGCAGCTTAAACTTTATTCAATTCGCGTAGAGACGCAGTATAAAGGTGGATTTCATATTTTCGCTTTTTAAATTATTATTACATAGTCTAGTAAAGTACAATCATAGAGTCCTCACAATAATGGACTCACGAAAACAATAATAGTATGGTCAAAAGTAGAAAACAGCCTCCGTTTTAGAGATAACGACATAGTATCCTTTTCTTTTTCGACTCGTTACAGAGATGGAAATTTTCTTATGATATCTTCAGATATCTTAAGCCAAGTGAAAAAGAAAGATTCGTTGAAATACTGGTAAACGCTGGCTAAATCGTTTCTCTTTTAATACTCGTTACGATGATCGATTCTGTGTTACATAATTTATTTAGCACAACTGAGAAAAAGACTAAAAGTCAACCTCGATAACAATGATGGACAATCGTTCACCGCAAACACTCTTCTTTTACAACTTTCACACGAGAGAAAAATCTTCGCCTTTACAAGTTTGATACTTTATTTACAATAATTGCAGCAATGGTTTGCGGCTAGAAAAAATTTTCTGTGAAGATACCTTATTTCTTAACTATCGATGTTTATCTTACTTTTTACCATCTCATCGCTAATTTTGTTATGGTTATTTAAGTATAAAGCCGCGATACAAGAGGCTTACTTTTTTTCTATACAATCTTTTAAGGAGGATTTATGAGATTATTTTACTAAACAATAAATTAATCCAAATATAAGCAGGTAGGCTGTATCAATTCTAAAAGCATTAAAAAGCATAGTGTATCAAATTTATAGAAATAGACATCAAGAGGGAGAAATATTTTTTCTAATCTCCTTAAAAGTTTCACGTACACTTTTTTTCTTATTATTATCGTCACTAAGGCTAGATCTCACAAATGTTGTTAAGTAATCTCTTTGCTTTGCACCAAGAGTATTGATTAGATCTGAGGATGAAAATATCTTTATGTATTTTGAGTATTACTTTTCTCAGCACCGGAAAAAAGAAGAAAATCTCGATAGTTAGCTTTGGTACTTACAGAAAAATAAATAAGGATATTATTGCGTGTGTTAGTTGAAACAAGTAAAAATCAGATAATTAATGAACTTTTCATTTGAATTCAACTAGATCGTTTCTTGGGTTAGATAAATCGTTGTGTCCGTGCAATTTTCGAGACTCATTTTTATCATTTTTAAATTGTCTAACCAAATTACCGGGTGTGAAGGGTAAAGACTACGTACAAGAGATTTCCCGAATAATTAGCCTAGTAGGAACGGATTGCAGGTGGTACGGTGGAACATTCCTTGGCGTCAAGAGTGTGGTCAATAACAGGCCTGTAGGTGATTTGGACCTAAAAAGCGTAACGAAAATATAGAAAAATTATTTATTGACCTTCAACATTACACTCAAAATAAAACAAGATCTATTTTGATGAATTTCAAAAGTGATTTGAAATTTCTTATGATATTTTAACAATATCAAAAAAGTATATAATTGACTTAATATTATAAATATTATAGAAGTTTTAATAATTCATTTGTATCAAAATTGAACTTACTTCTCCAGTTTTTGGGTTGGCTTGCGTAAGCGTGTGTTTTCGCCAATGCTGGTCAAGAGGTTTCGCTTGTTGTCCTTCAATGGGCTTGCTGTAATCGTACTCGTCCATTCGATCCTTAAAGTCTTCACGAGCATGGGCACCGCGACTCTCTTTACGATTCTCTGCTGCGTAGATTGTCTGCATCGCATTGATCATAAGATTCTGCAGTTCCAAAGTTTCGATCAGATCCGAATTCCAGATCATCGACCTGTCAGTGATCTTAAGGTCGTCCAATTTTTTGTACAAATCCGACATCTTACGACAACCTGTAAAAAATTTAATATAAAATAAATATTTTTTAAATTCTAAAAATAGTAGAGATTATTTGGTAATAGTGATTGTTTAAAATTTGTTAATACCTTCTTGCAATGTGTCGGCCTGTCTGAAGACTGCAGCATGAGTTTGCATAGTCTTTTGCATAGTCAGTCTTAATTCTGCAGTCGAAATGTTTCCTTTCGCATGCCTTATGCTATCAAGATTTGCTACTGACTCTTCACCGGCATTCTAAAAAAAATTTATCGCACATGAGATCTTTTATTCATTAATAACTTTTGTTAAATTACTTTTCCATGAACTTACAGCTTTGATGCTTCCAATACTTTCTCCGGGTTTGTTTTCTTGAGAGATTGTCTTTGCGCAAGCTCTGCCAAACACTACCAGATCCAATAGGGAATTTGCACCAAGTCGATTAGCACCGTGAACAGAAGCGCAAGCAGATTCACCGCAAGCATACAGACCAGGCACTACGGTATCCTCGTCGTTCTTTCGTGTCAAAACCTGTCCTCGATAGTTCGTGGGCACACCACCTTAAGGACATATATTATTAATTAGACTTAATCATGAAGTATATCTCTAAAAGTTAGAGAGCAAATCTGTCAAAATTTACTCCTTAGCAAAGTTGGCTTCTTATAAGGAGTAAATTTTAAAATGAATACTTGTTAAAATGAGTAAATTTCAATAAATTAAAAAACTTACTCTTTACAAAGAGATTATTTTAGTAAATCAAAAAATTTATTCTTTATAATTTACTTTGTTTAAGAAGTAAATTTTGATATAGATATACTCATTAACTTCAAAAGAGTACTTTTTTTGCACACAACATTTTTCATGAAAAATGTTTTTTGTTAAAAATTGTATACTTACCCATGTTATAATGAACAGTGGGTAATACGGGGATAGGCTCGCGTGTAACGTCAACACCAGCAAAGATCATCGCGGTTTCTGAAATTCCTGGAAGCCTAGCGGCTAACTGTTCTGGTGGCAAATGATGCAACTGCAGATAGATATGATCCTTGTCTGGTCCGACGCCACTGCAAAGATAGTTCGTTATTTTTACGACATATCGTAAAGTATGTAATTTTACAAAGTAATAAAAAAGTCGATTGTTTCACCACTTACCGGCCCTCGCGGATCTCAATAGTCATAGACCTTGAGACTACGTCTCGAGAGGCGAGATCCTTCGCCACTGGTGCATAACGTTCCATAAATCGTTCGCCTTCGCTATTTACTAAGTAACCTCCTTCACCTCTGCTACCTTCAGTGATTAGACAACCAGCTCCGTAGATACCTAAATAAACATTGACAAAATTAAATAAATCTTATTATTTATTTATTTATTATTTAGATAATTTGTTTGCATTTTAAAATATTATTTATATTTTCATTTTTATTTCAGTTATTGTAAGTTAATTGAAAAGTATGAATCGATTAAAGATTAGTACTTACCAGTCGGATGGAACTGGACGAACTCGAGATCTTGATTGGGCAGGTTGGCCCTGGAGACCATTGCCGTACCGTCACCGGTGCACGTGTGAGCGGACGTGCAGGAGAAGTAAGCGCGCCCGTAACCACCGGTAGCTAGAACCGTGTTCTTCGCCTTGAATCTATGCAGCGTACCGTCCTCCAGACACAACGCGATAACGCCTTTACACTCGCCATTCTCCATCAGCAGATCCAGCGCGAAGTACTCGACAAAGTAGTGGCAATCGTAGCTGAGAGATTGACCATACAGCGTATGCAGAAGCGAATGACCCGTTCGGTCGGCGACGCAGCAGCAACGATGGGCTTGGCCGCCCTTGCCGAACTTGAGCGACTGACCGCCAAAGGCTCTTTGGTAGATTTTGCCTGGAATGAAAACATATTTTTTACTGATTTTTTCGATTTTATGTATTATGTTTATATGTATTGACAGATACTGGAATGTTTTGCATGGGTCTTTGTTTTACAGAAAATAACAATAAATTTATTTTTGATACAGTATTTTGAAAACTTTTGTAAATGTAATTCAAACCCAGTAATAAAATAATATTGTTGTATGTATATGCGAAAATTAACTCTCTACTCAAATAATTGTCGCTTCGCTCGGGTGATAAATTTATTTTAGTGTGGGGACTAAAATTTTTGCATTTTTATCAAAATCTACTATTATGCTCATTAATATTTCTTGTCAAATAACAAGAATCAAACAATTCGAATTCGAAAAAAAATTTCAAAAAAACCTATTTTATTCTAATTTCCACCTGCATCTAAACGAAAGCCAACTTCATTCATTAGTGTGAAACAGATGAAGCAGTTTAACAACTGAGTAAGGATTTTTTTATATCTTCAAACGTGTCTTTTTTTTCTAAATTCTGTAACTGAATTTCTTCCGTCTCGAAAAGAAAATTTTTTGAGAAGCATACAAAAATGGCAATAATTTGAACGTTGCGCCCAAAATTAAAGAGCCTCTAATATAATTGTTTTGTTTATCTTCTCGAAGCAAAATGGACATAGAAGATATGAGAGAAAGCGGCGACGAGCAGGATGATCAGGATGACCAGGAGGACGACCTGGAAGAAGAGATGGAACCCTTGGCGATCGAGCCAAAAGAGCCGGAGCCCAGTGGGGAAGAAAGTCGTCAGGAAAATCGGACCACTGCAAGTGGCAAGTCATCAAAACACAACAGGTAATTTATACATTTGATAGCTGTTAATAAGTTTTTCTGTAAGCAAGATAAAATAAAGTTTGTCAGTACTTGAGTTAAATTTTGCAAAAATCATTATTAGTCATAAAATTTTGCTTTATTAAATAAGATTCTAAGAAATTGAATAAATTTTAGAAATAAACCAAGAACAGAGAATTCTCCAAGTAACAGTCGTTTGCTGAATCATCCTCAATCAAAACGTCATTGGAGAAGTGCTAATGCATTTATAAATTTTGTACAAGACTTTAAAAAGGTAGTTAATTTGATAGTACAATTCTACACTCTTTTTTAAAATTCAACAACCACACTTTTTAGGACTATCCTGATATGACTGTTGGGCGAAACATCTTTCAAATATGTGGTGAAAGGTGGAAAAGCATGTCTGAAGAGCAGAAGCAACCGTATATCTCTGCTGCACAAACTGTGAAGAGGCTGAAACAACGGAAGACTGGTGAGGTTACTGACCAGCTAGTGAAGAAATCTGTTACACGTGTTTCTAAGCGAAAAACTGAGACCAAAAGAAAAGAAACAATTCAGAAGAGGTCTAAGGTTGTTCTTACACTCGTAATCCTTGCTTTTATATTGTTTAAAAGTTTATAAAGTAATCTTTTTATCAGGTAAAAGTATGTTTTGATCATTTTTTATTTTTTTATGTAAGGAAAATAAACGAGACGCAAAGAACAGTTCGGACACTGATACTGCAACAACAACAGTACATTCTTCGATGAGCGAAGCTGATAGTTCTTAATAAATATACTTTGTCAAAGTTCTGTGTTAAACATTTCTTGATTGGAAAAGTTTATTTTACCAGTTATATTTTTTCTTATAATTTTAAGGAAAGGCTTATTTGAATTTTTAAATAATATTGCTAATTGAAGACTTTTAAATATTGATTTTTACCTGACAGCTTTTAAATTTATATAAATAATATATTATATATCATGAAATTATTTGAAATTTTCAGTAAATTTATAATACAAGATTTTAACTTGAAAATAGATTAAAATAGTATTTCAAGTGTTTTCTGAATACATCAACATAAAATTTGCAATTGAAATGAACTTTAACAGACACAGAAAATATTCTAGTTTTCATTTATGCCTTGCCTTAATAGATTTCTCGCTGTTCGCAATATAATCATAATTCAATCAGGCTTCATAATCGATGACAGCACTTTAATTTCTTGATTGACTTACCATCCTGTGTACGACTGAATGGCATGCCACAATTCTCTAATTCAATGACAGCTTTTGGGGCTTCTCTTGTCATGTAGTGAATAGCATCTTGATCTCCAAGCCAATCTGAACCCTTGACGGTGTCGTACATGTGCCATTGCCAATTGTCGTCCTCCATATTTCCAAGTGCTGCATTAATACCTCCTTGTGCAGCAACAGTGTGAGATCTTGTTGGAAATAGTTTTGTAATAACAGCAGTCTTAAACCCTTCCTCAACAAGACCATAAGCAGCTCTAAGGCCAGCACCACCAGCACCAACCACCACAGCATCATAGGTATGATCGACTAGAGGATAATTTTTGGAAATTCCATCAGAAACCTTAGCTTTGTTATCTGGTGTAAAATGTAGGGCACGCTGACTGATTATAGGTAGGCCTAGCTTGTTCTAGAATCACATTCAAAAAGAAACATTTTAAGAAATTATATAATTTTTTTTATTAATTTAGTTCCTAATTTTTGTTTATTTGATTTAACATTCTATATAAGAAGTTTTTAATTTGATATGACTATAAGTATGGATAAAATCATAATTTGAAATTCATATTGTTAAAGATAAAAAAAAATATTTTTTAGAAAATAAAACACTTTCTTTTTAAGAATAAAAATTTAATTATGTATATACAAGAGATTTATATATTGAATAATAATTTTTTTCAATTGAATTAAAAACAAAATAATAGACTAACTAGTAACAGTTAAATTGAATCTTATCATTAGTTTTAAAAAAAAGCTGGATAAGTCTACTACAATGTATAGAAAAAAGTTAATTGGGCATTGGAAGATGATCACTTCTTATCAGAGACTGTGTGTGTGTGTATGTGTCTGTTGTATAATTCCAGAAAGAAATGTCCAGATGTCTGCATATGTGTATGCATCAGTCATTGCTGATATCACAGCAGTTAATTCACTGCATTGGATTGTTACATAAAAATGTAACGAGTAAATTTCATCGCAATCATAATAGTAATTTTATTGAATCAATCATGAGTCATAAAAAGCCTAATTAGAAGACATTATTTTTTAATAGATAAAAAATTCAATTGCATATCTATTTTTCACTTTTAATTGTATTATATAATTTTATTTTATATTAATTTGTTAAAAATAACAGAGAAGTATAAAAGAGTTACACACGGTTTCATATTATTGCACAAGATAAGTAAAACTCATGACTTATATTGTAGTTTTTTAATTAACTTCATTTAGCTGTATTGTAAGCTTGGTATGACTTGAAACAATGTATAAGAGAAAACTTTAAGGCATATATTATTTGTAAAAGTTATCTTTAAAGTGCCAATATACAATTGCATAAATAATGAAAATCGTTATATAAACCTCTAATTATAATAATGAATGAAAATGAAAACATTAACGCATGTGTCAAAAAAGTAAAAAAAAACAATTAAAACAACCATGAACTTTCTTCATAAAGATCGAAATAAGTCTAACAAGTTTAAAAGCCTTAATTACGTTAAAAATCAGAAATAAAGAGTCGCTACGCTCGAACGAGCAGGAACCAGATGTGAAGAAACAACGAGAACCGTTGCGAAAAGATGGTAAACAAGCCGCGACAAACAAGCGCCTACGCACTCCTCCCTTACCCTTTTGGAGCTTATAGGAGCTTTACATCAGCGGCAAAGGCATACTCCGGTATATATACTTATAATCACGTGAGGAAAAATGTAGGAAAATAAAATCGTCTGCTAGGTAGCACAACTGTCTGACGGCATCTGTGCAGAAGAGAGAGAGAGAGAGAGCAGAGAAGCCGAGCCGCGGTGGCGGCACACTTTTTCTCTCTACTCGCTGAGCGAGCGCGCGCTCTCTCAACATAGATACAACGTGCAATTTGGGTACACGTAGAGGCGCGTTGCGAATGTCAAGGAGAGCCGCCCTTACGTAACTAGCCGAAGAATAGGCGAGGGCGAGCGGGCCTCCGATAAATTGTTAAATAAAAGAAGAGCGCGCAGGCGGGGGCGTGCGCTTGTGCGCGCGGGAGCCGGGAAGGAAATTACATAACCGGTAGTTTTCCCCGAGACCCGTAGATTCGGAGAGCGAAAGTCTATAAAAGCGAGCCCTTACCAGAGACGTCGTCGGCAGGCCCTTGGCCAGGTAGCTCGACAGCTTGAGCATTCCGTTCATCGTTGCGCCGGCAACCCCTCAGCAGCCCTCGCAATTCGATTCCAGCTCCCTTCCAGCAAAGCAGCCCTTCCTATCCTCGGCTTCGAACGTATCTTTCGCTTCCGTAAGGTGAAAAAGCTTCTCTCTAGGCGGCCTTATTTTCCTCCTCTAACCCCGTGCGCTGCGACTCGGGAAGGCGCAAAGCCCGTTCTAAGACGACCCTAACACACCTCACCTCGCGCACTTCTCGTACGGCAACGTGACGCGAGTTAGCCGCGGGGTTGGCTCTCTCCTGCCTACTACTTTTTTCTCTCCTTCTTGCCCCGCGATTATTATGCGTTTTGCGAGTGTGCGATATATATTTCGGCTCGCGCGCTTATCTCTGTGTGCGTGAGAGCGCGGCCTGCACGCTGCTGCTCTGCTCCCGACCGTTCCGATCTTCCTCGTTCCACCGACTAGTGCTCCGCTGGGCCGAGACTCCCGTGTGCGCGCGCGCGCGCTACGCACACATCCACCGTGCCGTTATTTCGCCCAGCGGCTCTCTTTTTTCGCGACCATACATCTATATACGTACACACGCTGAGCTTAGGTATATATGTTAGTAGCGGCCGAGTGTATATCCGTGAGTCGTGTCTCGTGTTGTGTGAGCATATGCCTGAGCGCGGGAGCAAGAGAGAGAAGGCAGCGCTCGAGTCAGGCCTGCCAATAGTGCGAGGCTACAGCGAGCGCGAGTTATTTTTGATTGCCCCCTCGAACGATTTCTGCTTTTGCCTAGATTGTCAACGCGCCCGCTGCTGTTTCGAAGAGCGCGTGGTTTTGCATTCCGAGGCGTTTTCTGGAGTAGTCAGTGTTGTTGGCGAGGCTCGAGCGTGACAGTTGAAATTGGACCCGTGGCGTTTGAAAGGTGGAACGTGCGCCGCGCTGAGAAAGCAACACTGCTGATAAAAAGCGGGAAGTTTGAATGGGTGTTTTTTAGGTTTGTTTTTTCTTTATTAGTAGAGGTATCGTGTTTTTGTTTTATTGAACAGAACTGATCGGAAAGTGATACTTTGCAGATTTGCTTTATCGGCGAGTTCCTGGAGGTAAGTCTGATTTGTGGATATCGCTGATTTCCGAAAACAAACAGTAAGCGATAAGATCGCTTGATTATGGACGATAACCGAGATTAGGACCTGAACTTAATCTAGTCTCCAGTGTTATTTGTAAACTCTTTAGTGCACATAATCAATTTTAAATGTAATAGCATGATTTGCTAAATTTTGCGGTCAATTTATCACTGCTGATTTCAATATTTAGGATAATCTTTAACTAAACTTTTTACCTCTTTTACCTCAAACTAAGAAAACAAAAGTTAATAATATCTAAAATAAAAAGTTGCAATAAAAAAACTAGGCTATATGTAATTTTTATACAATAATAAAAATATTATTAACAAGTCTAGAACCAATAAATAAGACACAATAAAATGAAATTTTTCCGTAGCTGTAGAGGTGTGGCAAGAAATGTCGATTTTCATTGGCCGACATGTGTACCCTTCTCTCCAAGTCTCCACTCATTCTTTCTAGCTTGTTCCGCCTCCTTCTCTTCGAGTTGGTAAACTTTTGAAATAAACGATACGATTAAAGACTGCTTAAGTATACGTCTACATTCGACCTGAATCAGATTATCGCGCGTTGAAACGAGGAAAGTAACGGAATCCACTCCGGTGATATGCGATATACTTAGCCTTTTTATACTTTTAATGTAAGTTTTGTAAACAGTATAATTTAAAAGCGAATCTTATAACTTTTGATGAACAGCAAAATTTTTCAAAGTTTTGGCCTGAATAAAAATCAAGTTTTTCAAATTTTTTAATACATAAGACAGAAAATAAATCAATATTTTATATATAAAAAAAATAAATAAGGAAAATAAAAAAAAAATTCTTAAAATCGAAATTATTGTTAAGAAATGTGTATTAATAGGACATGATTTATTGACAACAATTAATTAAACAATGTTTGTAAAATTGGCTTTATTTATTATTAAATAATACGCATAATTCTCGAAAATCAATAAGGTCTTATATTTTTGAATATGACTGTAAATTTTGTATCAAAAAGAGTAAACATTTCATCAGTATTGACCTAATTCCATATTTATCAGCCTTTAATGTCCACGTTTCAAATTTGTATACTTATACAAAGATCATCCAAGAATTCATACAATATTACCTCAATCCAGATCTATATATCAATATACGAACAAAAAACATTCATGATAAAATCATAAGACTTAAAAAAATATATATAAAATATTACAATAAAATACATAACCATATAAGAATGAAAAAACAAGGATTAAATTTGAAAAACGACATTTAGTCTTAGTTTATTAAAGAGAGTCGACGTAAACGCGGGGACAGTCGGTATACACACAGACGCAGTAACAGCGAGTCGCGCCACACATCGGCAACAATGGAGAAAATTCTCATTCAATTAAAAAGGTGAGGTTGGCAGATGGGGCAGCAGGGGAAGTTATATTCGATGTTAATTTAGCCTCGATGGCCAGACACAATACAACGCTCTTCTATAATAGCAGCACGCATATTAACTAAGTTCAATCGAGTTCGCGCGTCGATTCGATTGAGGCGCTCGTCTTCTTAATTCTGAGCCTTTTTTTCGTAAAAAAACGCCTGGCGCGCATGCTGCTCAGTAGGTTCTTATTGCTGGAGGGACGTGCGCGGCCTCGGACGCGTCGAGCGTCGTGTCGATCACCGGACGATAAGAAATGCAAATCTAGAGGGAAAGAGAGAGAAGTAGAGCCGTTCAGATGTAGCTACGTTCGTTAACGCTTTTGTTACGTTATCGCTGCTTTATACTTCGTGTTCTTTTGCTTTTTCTGCGTGAATCGCGTCTTTTTGTGGAAGGCTATTGTGTAATTTATTGTATTCTTTATTTTTTTATCTAGATGTATGAAAATAATTAATATTTAATATTCGATACTTTTGAAAAGATAAATAAAAAAAAATAAATTCAGTTATATTTTTTACTTTAAAAAATTTAATAGGAATATAATAATAACTATAGGTATAAAAAAGTGAAAAAAAAATAATTATTTACCGAACCGTCTTCTTGTGCCCAAGAAAGTGTGTGTTTGCGCCAATGCTCGCTCAACGATTTTTTACACTGTTCTTCGATCGGTTTAGAGTAATCGTATTCGTCTATTCTATCCTGTAGTGAAAAAATGTATATCTTAAAATAATGATTTATAAAAAATTTTAGACAGTATAAGAGAGGTAAACGTACTGGATAATCGTCCCTGGCGTGTGCCCCCCTCGACTCTTTACGATTCTCGGCGCAAAAGACGATGTGCATGCAGTTTAACATAAGATTTTGTAACTCCAACGCTTCTACCAATTCTGTGTTCCAAATCATAGATGTGTCTTGTACCTAAATTAAACGAAATCGTTAGAATTAAAATATATTTCAATATAACGTAGACAATCATTGATATATTAAAATTAAAATTTTATTTTTAATTTTGAAAAACTTATGAGTTTAAAATCGTTTTGCAGCATTTCTACGTTAAGAATAAATGTTTTTATCATGACTGAACAATGACCATTAATTTATTTATTTATCAAATACATTTTAAAGCCTTTTTAAAGTTACAAACAAATTATTTTCAAATACTTGAAGGGAAAATTTGAAGAATGCAGAGTAAAGTTATGCGAATAGCAATTAAAAAATGATTAAAAAAGAAAAGTAAAAAGAGAAGTTGTCAATGTAACCGCAGGTATAGTAAAAAGCTGCGTGAATAATGAAAATAAGTACTCACGCAAACGTCGGGCAAATCGCAGGAGTAAAGCTTGGTCATCTCGCGGCAGCCGCGCTGCAGGATGTCGCAGGTGCGGAATACCGAGCAGTACTTCTGCATGGTGCGCTGCATCTTCTGGCGCAGCTTCGCCACTGGGATGCAGCCCTGCGAGTAGCGCGTCGTGTCGAATCGACAAATCGACTCGTCGGCGATGTTCTGTGTTGTCGTCAAAAAAAATAAAAGAAAAATATTATAAGTAGAGTAGACGATTTCTTGCGAGGGTATAAATCATTGACAAAGTATAGCACTCACCGCTGGAATGTCTTCGTGTGGCTCTCCCGGCCTTGTGATGCAGTTGATGTTGTCGGCGATGGCCTTGCCGAAGACGACGACCTCCAGGAGGCTGTTGGCGCCGAGCCGATTCGCCCCGTGGACCGAGGCCGAGGCCGTCTCGCCGGCCGCCCAGAGGCCTTCTATTACCACGTCGTCTTCGTTCTCTCTCGTCAGCACCTGCGTCAAGATATTATTGTTTAAACATTATAATATTTTTTTCCTAAATAAGCAATAAGACTATTACACTGAAGTGTAAGAAAAGAGATGGAGTGTAACGACCTCTGCTTGAAATTATAATTAAAAAGTGCGGGTTGCGCTGGAAGGAAGCTAAGTGAGCGCGCTTGTCACGCAATGACAGACCTGAGCTCTGTAATTCGTGGGGATTCCGCCCATGTTGTAGTGCACGGTGGGTATGATGGGAATCGGCTCCTTTTCCACGTTCACGCCGGCAAAGACCCAGGCCAGATGCGAGATCCCCGGCAGCTTCGACCGGATCGTTTCCACGGGCAGGTGGTGCAGCTGCAGGTGCATGTGATCCTTCTCCTCGCCGACGCCCCTACGACATTTTTTATTCAAATCAACTCGTCAACTCTTTCAAAGTAATAACAAATTTAAAAACTGAAATCACTAGTCTATTTATTATTATATTAGCAGCTAGTCGATTAGAAATAGCTTTAAAATAGCGCTGTACCTTCCTTCGTGAATTTCGATGGTGATGGAGCGAGAGACGACGTCGCGCGAGGCTAGGTCCTTGGCATTGGGCGCGTACTTCTCCATGAAAAACTCGCCGACGGAATTGATGAGCCTGCCGCCCTCGCCGCGGCTGCCCTCCGTCACGAGAACTCCGCTTCCGTAGATACCTGCACAGATGCCACGCATGCAACAGGGAAAGAGGAAAAGAGAGAGAGAGCAGGAAATTATTACGCGCGCGACTTGTAATTTCTCTCGGTGAGCAATTGCAGCGCGTTCTATTGTATCAGCGTGAGAAAGTTAACTGTTAATTTACGCTCTTTGCTTGAAATATGTGAAGAAAGAATAAATAAACAAATGTAAATGGAACTTTCTTGAATTGATATAAATTGTTTAGTATTAAATTATTCGAAGACTAGTTTGAAGATAAATAAAAAGCGATCGGTCAAATTACATAATGCAAGCGATAGATAAAAGTATCAATGTGGAGCTGTCATACCCGTGGGATGAAATTGCACGAATTCCATGTCCTGAAGCGGCAGGCCTGCCCTGCTGGCCATCGCGTTGCCGTCGCCGGTGCAGGCGTGGGCAGCCGTGCATGATTGATAGCAGCGTCCCGCGCCGCCCGTCGCTATAACCTGATTACATCGCTCATTCATTAATCGATACATTTGTTCCTGGTTAACGATACACCGCGCACCGCAAAACTTGATATCTCTTCCCTACTCTCTACTAGAAATTGATACGCAATCAAAGACGAAAGAAAGTAAAAGAAAAATTACGGCGCTCTCTCACTGTTAAAAATTGCACGAATTTTCATGTATAAATTTAAAGTACATTACCCTGAAATTTAATGTCAAAGTACATGAAATTCCGAAAATTTAATATAGTTGTAAATTAAATTTAAGGTACAAGTAATTTAGTTTTAATGCACTTACATTAAATTAAATTCAAGTACGGATATGAAATTTGCTTCAAGTACAATGACATTAAAATTCATGCAGAAATGTTTAACAGTGCTCGTATACTTTAAATCGAAATCCCAATCAAGTCAAAAGATTATTTTCGAAAAAAGTGAGACTGGCGAACCGTGTGATGGGCGCGGAAGCGGTGCATCAGGCCGGTCTCCAGTTCCCAGGCGAGCACGCCGCGGCAGCATCGGCCTTGGAAGAGCAGGTCCAGGGCGAAGTACTCGACGAAGTAGTGGACGTCGTAGCGCAGGCTCATGCCGTAGAGGGTGTGCAGGACCGAGTGGCCCGTGCGGTCGGAGACGGCGCAGGTCCGGTGGGCCTGGCCGCCCTTGCCGAAGCGCAGCGACTGGCCGCCGAATGCTCGCTGGTAGATTTTGCCCTCGGACGTCCGGCTGAATGGACAGCCTAGATGGGTGTTTGATTGTTAGTTTTTGTTGGGTGCAGTTGGGTTCTTTGCTTTTCGGTTTGATTGAAAAGTGATTTTGCTTTTCGTGGGAGACTCTTGGAAAATTAATTGAGTTTAATGTATAGACGTGGGATGCTAATGAGGCGATAATTTTATTATTCTAATTAAACGTCTCCGCGTGAATGTTGCAAAACGTTTTAGGAACGTGTGGAAAGAACTTGTTTTATGCATTTTATAAACAGTGATTTTTTTTTATAAATTACTACTTCTGTAGTTTATAAAACATGTAAATAGTTAATTACGGTATTAATTAATCCTTACTACGCGCATTAGCATTAAAAACTACAAGACTTTATTATTCTAAAAAATGCTTTGAAAATAAAATTAAAAGCTCGATTAAAGCAGCAGCTCAAAAGACTTCTCAAAAGCTCACCAAAATTCTCAAGCTCGAAAACAGCCTTGGGCGCCTCCCTCGTGAGAAAGTGTATGGCATCCTGATCGCCAAGCCAGTCGGAGCCCTTGACCGTGTCGTACATGTGGTAGAGCCAGTTATCATCCTCGGCGCTGCTGATAGCGGCGTTGATGCCGCCCTGGGCAGCCACAGTATGGGAGCGCGTCGGAAACAGCTTGGTCAGCACGGCCACGCGGTAGCCCTTGGAGCCGAGGCCGAACGCGGCCCTCAGGCCGGCGCCACCCGCGCCGACTATCACCACGTCATAGCAGTGCTCGACTATCGGGTATTTCTGAAGCGTCAAGGCTTTTTGTCACTCTTTCTCCAAAACTAGACTTTCGTTACGGGTTTGAGCTTTTTTTTTAACAGTAAGATCGTTCCTCTCACTACTATTGTTTAATTACACTTTGTTCACTTGTAAAATTTTAATTTTGAAATAATGTGATGTTCGGATTTTAAAGTTATGTTTAGGACAAAAATATGAGATTAAAACGAATTTTACTTTTTATTAGGTTAGTTAAATTCTTACTTTAAAATTGAGAAATGAAAATAAAAAATGCTTACACCATCACTACTTTTGCATTTGGCTTTGTCTGCGGAACTAAGATTCACGTGAATATTTCGGCTTATTTGTACTTTTGAAAGCGTTCTCTCTGCGGTCCTTAACTGAAGATAAAGAAAACATTGTGTAGTCCGTGTCGATATATTAGATCATTGAAGAAATTATAATATTCTCTTTCTTACGGGAAAAAATCTACTTGTTAAACTCAGCAACTTGAACATCTTTAATACTAATGAAGTATCCTAAAAACTAATGACTATTTTACTTTATTTTCTAACATCAGACACGTAGAGGTTGGAAAAAGGAAACTTGGCTGTCATTTTGATGATGCTCATGTCGATAGATTATTTTGACTTGGGAAACAAAAGAAGAAAGTCGAGATTTTTTTCGTATATAAATACAAGCATGGTTTTTATTGCACTTGCAAAAATACATCTCATCTAATGATAAGGTCAGGTATAATAATTACGATTGTACGATTATAATTGATGACGACGTTTCTTTTAGGTGAGTATTAATTATCTCTAACGATTCGACTTTTCCATGACATTTATGATATACATATACTTCTTTTTTTATGTAATAAAAAACTCCGCATGCTGGGTTATTCTTAAACTTTTATATTGCTTAGAATCTTCACTTTCCCTTGGGTGAAGAAAATTTATCGAGCTTTAAATTGCATTTCTCTTTGAAAAATTAGAGAATTGTTAAAAATGCTCTTTCCGCGACGAACAATACATTTCTGGCTTATCAAGAAGAACTTTATATTGTGACATTTTAATGATTTTTTTATTATATTCAATTGTATATTTGTACTTATTCAGATTTTTATCTGAATAAACGCGTACTTTTTTAAGTACGTTCGTAAGACTAGAAATACAACAATTTCTTACATTTTTACAAGTTTTAAACTTTACGTTCACTATATCATAGATTGAAATGTCTTAGTTCCCAAACGTTCTTCTAAAAAACCAGAGCATGTAGAAAGATTTAAAAGAAATGATAACACCTTAAAATGAGCGAAAACATGAATAAATAAAGCGTATGTCAACAATAATTTAATGACTTCTACGAAGAAAACACAACAAATATTCATTGCTCTGTGCGGCTTAGTAATAATAAACTATATTTCATGTATATAAGTGCTCGCTATTACATTGATCCCGCGTGTCCTCGAATAACGCGCGGGCTATTAAATAAGCCTTCGGCAAGCTGCTAATCATTAAATCAATTAATTCGATTAATATGGCAAAATTCTACGACGACGGTTTAATTAAAGTAAATTGCGCTTCAGACGCTTCTGTGTGTTTGTATATGTGTGTGAGAGTGTGTACGTAAAATTAGGTGAATCGGCGAATTTCGCGCGAGTCGGAATACAACGCAGAGTCAGTCTTGTTAAACGTCCAATGAATATTGAGAGGGAATAAAGTACATTTCATAGTGGCATAAAAGTGAGATATAAGGCTTCTTTACGCATTAGCTTTTAGTTTTGCCAATAACTAAAAATATATATTTTACATTAAATTTTGACATTTCGAAATGTAACGCACAACAGAAAAATAAGGACAGTTATTTTTAGCTACGTACAAATGACAATTTTCTCAGCGCTGCTTATACGCAACGATAAAAAGAAAAAAGGAGGGGAATCGATTTGCGCAATAGACAAGGTTGTAACGTACAATCATAAAAGGTCGCAAAGCAGGCGACACATATATCGGCTCGAGTAAATAAGGCTATTACATTAAAAAGCGACGATCCTTCTTTACTGTAAACGGCAGCGAAAATTCGTGTGCGTTCCGGTGTGAACACAGTTTAAAGTAGCGGCTTCACTCTGGCGACACAGCTAGCTCGGCGTTTCGTACAAAACACAACAATCGCAATAATTGACTCGAGTGTGGGAGTAGTCGCAACGAAAAATTAAACGGCGTCACAAGCTCTTTCGGGCACGCAAGGTAAATGTAAGAAGAGAAGCGCTTAAAAAATTTTTCAGCATAACGCCTCGCCTGGCGTGCGAATGCGACCTTCGTGGCCGGAGCTCGCGTAAGACTACGTAATAATGTATAATAAGTTGCTGTGGCGGCACGCGCCCAGAGGCGCCACTCCTTTGTAAATCAGGGAAGAAAAAAAAAGAAACGATCGCGCTGGCGTGTTATTCTCTTACGATTAAAAAAAAATGCACTGCTCGAAAGAAGTGGCCTGCGGAAAAGGCGTTTTTAAGTAGAAAAATGCATAGTACTCTGTAAATGCACTGAGTTCGTTCGTTGCTCGTGCGAATGACGGCGAATCAAGGATTATCGTGGCGTCTCGATTTTTTTCGAGATCGAGACGCTCAATTTGCATGCAATGCATAATACATTATTAGTTTCCGATCGCTCGAGTCGGAAAGATCAAAGGCACGTATTTTTAAATTCATTGTATAATGAATCTAGCTAATAACTCTCGCTTTTAATTCTAGACATTGAATATTGATTAGATAATTGAATATCTCGTTGTATTAAAAATTTCATTTATTAAATATAAACTTTATATGTAAAAGTTTGTTTTAGAAAATAACGACGCTACCCTCTTCAATTTTCCTCGTACCATCTAAATAGTAATCCGTTTCACTAATTCACGTCGATTCACCGTCATCCGGCTCAAAATCTTTGCGCATCCTCAAACGTTTCTCTCTTTTTCACACACACGCCTCCTCACTAATTTCAATGTTCTCAATGCACTCGTTCTCGTCCGATCGGGAGCAATCGATCATACACGTT
>JAPYZA010000111.1:0-47232 GCA_030522685.1 Eupelmus azureus | reverse complement strand
GGGGAGGATTGAAAGTCAAAGTCGCGCGATATTGCGCAGCCAGCGTGTTGCTCGCTTTGGTGCAATGAAAATGTTTACGTTACTTTTTGGATTTATAATTTAATAGGTTCTGATTAGGATCTATTTTGGTTTCTTTGTTATTTATTTGAGTATAGTAGTTGTTTAGGGTCCGGACAAGGTCTAGCTAGGAAATTTCAAAGATTTAAATAATTAAATTTCTACCCGGATGAATGAGCATAAAAATTTGTTTTTCCGAATTCACCAATTTTTCAAGATCTTCTACTACGTAAACTGGCTGCACAAACAACAGGGAATTCTATTTTTGACCTCAAAGGGCTATTTTTTGCCTGATTTTTTGCCTGCGGAAACTTTTATCGAATGCAAATAAAATTCTGTGCAAACGTTAACTTCAATTTCCCACTGTTTGACTTCACTTCTACATTTTCAAAAAGAAAACATACATCTCCCAAAAAGCAAAAATCCAAGGTCCTAGAACAATCCCCCGTCCTAATTGAGAACAAAGTCCACGCGTAAAGTAACAAAACCCGGTTAAATATTCAATTTTCAGTCCGCTCCCTATATAAAAAAAAATCCATTGTCCCTCTAAAACAATATCGCTCTCTTACACAGACAAAGAGAGGAACGTTACCAGGCAGGTAGTAGTTGGCCGGCATGAGGGGCTGCACGGTAGGCGGGTAGGGCTGCTGGAGCATTTGCGTCAGTTCCGGCTGGCTCGGCGTCCAAGATTCGATTTTCTTTTCCTCCTGCATCATCGCGGCGCTGCTCATAGCCGCGGCCACTGCGCTCATCGTTTGATTCTCCTGCTGCATGGAGAAGCCAGCAGACGTCGGACTGACGACGGCTTCGCTGCTCCTTACCAGCGTCATCAGAAGCAGCAGCAGCATCTTTCCTTCTTCCGTTGACGCAGGATCCTTTATCGCATCAGCTCGGCCCTGGCGCGCGGTTATCGGCTTTTAATTAAATCCACAAATCACTTCCCACTTGGCGCGATGCTCTCCGTTTTTTTTTTTATTTATCGGCCCGCAGGTTCGATTACGCGCTGCGGGGTAACGCGCCCGGCACGAGATGAGGATATCGGCGCGGTATAAATCAGAGTGCTGTTGGCGAGGCGGCCGGATCGATTTATTATTGTTTCACTCGGCGCGGGTATATCTGAGCCCGCTCTCCGCGCGCGCGGCTCTCTCGTGCCGACGTGCTTTTGCGAGCGGGGGTAATTCTGGGATGATTATTCGCTTCGCTGGATTGGCTGACGAGCAAACGGATCGCCGTTACGGATCGTCCTTTGACGCGGATTCGCGGAAAATTTTTACCCTGCTTGCTTGGGATGTTCGCGTTTGGAATTATTAGAGAGGTGTGTGTGTATGTGGAGATTTGAGAGATGAAAAGTCGTGTTGGAAATAAAATAAACTGAGTATAGTCGGCGACTCGCGTGTGATTATTAACGTTTCATTTAATTTCGATAATACATTTACAGTCGATATACGCTCGTGCGCTCGTAAAAAACTAATTAATTATAACAACTGTATCTTTAATATCTTCAATATTCCTTTATTAATAATATCGTCGCGCTTCATGTTCCGCGCTATCGGGATAAATAATCCCGAAATAATAATAATTCGCCGGGCACGGGGAGCGCGCGAGCTTTTAAAATTTATTATCGCTCAGTGGGTTATTATAGCTCCTGCACTTCATTATAAATGGGGAGCGCGCGCGGTGCGCTTAAATTTCATCCTCTATAAAATTATACCCTCGCGCGACGATAATGCGAAATAATCGCGCGGCTAATTCGGGCGAATTACGCGAGATAAACGGCATAATCCGCGCAGGGCTGGCCGAGTGGCTTTGAAAGCGCGCGCTCGCCGGCAAGCGTCGCGTAAACTCGGAAAGAAAGAGAGAGTTAAATTCCTCTGGCGCACTCAAGATGCCGAGCGTCAGAGTTTGGTCTTTGTGAGTATACACAAGAAGCGGCACTCGAGCTCGAAGAAAAAAAATAATTATGCAAATGGTGGCGTAGGCGCGCGACAGGAGAAGAGAGGAAGAAAGCGAGAGCAAGGTGAGAGAGAGAGTAGGAGCTGTGTATATGGTGTAGGTGCGTTCGCGTTCATTTTCCAGCGACCGACGGGGTTGCTATGGCGATCGTTGCCCGGGGGTACGTCTGTCTGGAGCCGCTGCAAAGGGGGTTCTCTCTCTCTCTTGCTTTTTTCCAACCAGCATCAGCGTACGCACGCGGGGATTAGTGTTTTCTTCCGTCAGCTGGCTGCGTACGCGCAAGGCCAGAGCGTAGTATAGTAGCGAGCCTTTACCTACATACGTCCGCTGCTCCCCCGCGCTCGAGCTTTTAAAGGGACCGGCGAAAGCTCCGAGTGCGTAATTATCTTAGGCGAAAACGTTAAGGGGGGGAAGGAGTCGGGATTGATCGACGTTGGCTTTTTGTATAATGGGAAGGGCCCGTCTTTTATTCCTGCCGTCGACGGTCCGGAAAAGAGGCATGCTAATTTATCCTGCTGATTGATTTTTGCTTAATAACGCAAAAGAGGAGGGCATAAATTTTCTTTTCATTTCCTCGGCAGTAAATTTTGCGCTCGCAAAGCTCTCTCTCTCTCCATTGTTGCCGGCCGCGCGCTCTCTGCTCTCTTGCTGCTCGAGCGAGGCTCTGATTGATTAATATCCGGCGCTCGTTTGTTTTGCCCTTTCGATCGGCGAGTCTAACCTCCTGGTCTAACGAAGTACTTTGGTTAAATGCTTGGGACAAATTTCAATCTGGATACTCGGGAATATGGCTAATAAGATGAGACGAAACCGTAGCGCGGTGAGTAAAATTTTAATACACATAAGTAGAAGCCTGCCAGCAGTGACGGTTTTGTTTTTTTACCCTCTTCACTCTGTATATTTATAGCCACAACCCCGAAAAAAAAAACAAACCGCGTTATCGTTTTCGAGGCAACGAAATCAAGCAATAACCTAATTCGAGCAACCTTCACCTCTAGCCCCGCTAAAATTGCTTTTAGCGAAAAGCCCGCTCGTCTCCGCGCGCGAGAATCAATCTGCCAATCCAATTTCCAAAACGGCCCCTTTGAAGTTTTTCAATAAAGCCTCTACCGCCGAGCGTCCGCCGGCAACTCTTCAAGCCGAGCTGCAGTTTTCCCGACAGCGAGCGCGCGCTCTGAAACATCGAAATCGCGCTCCAGTAAGCCTCCGCCGATGCAGTCACCGTCAAACTGCGCTCTCCTCGATTTGCCGCGCGCCTATCTCTTCCCTCTCTCTCAGAAAGGCGCCACATCCAGGCCGGGAGAATTAATTTCCTCTAACGCGGCGAGGCCTCGATTTTCCTGCCCGCGCGCGCGCCCTTAAGTGAACGCTCCACATAAACTCGGCCGCTCTCTCTCTCTCTCTCTCTGTTTTTCTCCCTCTATAGATATACAAGTCTGCATAAAAAATGTAAAATAGGCCCTTGTATATTGCATCGGCGCTGCAGCGGGCTGTATCGATGAGAGCGCGACGCGAGCTGCTTCTCGTATCGAGGTCGGGCCGATATCAAGCCGCGCGAGGCGCGGAGACTCGATTTTACGCCAACGCGCGCGCATCTCGCCAAGCGAGAGAGACGAGCGATCTATATGCCTGTATTTTTAGCGCACTTTTATTCTTACCTCGGCGAGCGTTGCCGTGCCGCGCGCGCCGCTTCGAATTAACCCGTTAATTTTAATTATCCTCTCTCTGTCTTTTTTAGCAATTTTTATTAATATTGGCAGCTTGGGATGAATATTCAGGATAGAGGATGTATGCCGCGACGTCCGACGTTTTTCACCTGAATATTTCTGCCGCGCGGAATGTAGCTTTTATAAGGGCACGTCTTTTTCCCGTTTTTTGCGCTAGCGCGCGGCCTTCGCTCGCTCTTTTATTTATGTTTTATTTTTATCATTCAGCGCTTTATTAATAGCGATGATCTAGTTTCCCTTTTTTTTGCCCTCTCGCTCTAAGTCGCACGGCGACGTTTTCTTTTAAACAACCAGCACCGCTCTAAAAACAGCAAAAATCCATAAACTCCACGAAAAAAAAATTCAATTCGTACGCACACACTCGTCGACTGAAACCGAGACTCCCAAGCCAAACTGTACCGTAAGCACGCGGAGTAAGTAGACGGCGGCACGCCCAATTTAGCAGGGAAGTAGGCTCCTCGCCGGAGGAAACGGCAGGAGAGCGCGACGGCAACGCCGGCGTTAAATTGACCTCGGCATTGACATATTCTCGAGAGTCCGCGCGCTCGCCCCAAACGAGCGACGCGCTCCGGATTTTCGAGCCGCGCTCGCTCCTATCGCTCCGAGGACCAATTAATTAACGAGCCCGTCTGACCGAGTCGGCCCGTTACTACTGCGAGCGCCTCGCTAGCTGCTTAAACGCGCTCGGTATGTATGTGTACGTTTCGGTTCGAGGGATGATCGATGGGTCGCTTAATATACACGTTACCGCGAGCGACGGCGCTTATTTATTTATATTTTCGTCGAGCACGAGTGGCTATCGATTTTATTCCGACGCCGATACGAATTTACTTAGCGAGCGGGTATATAATATTTGCTTTGTAACAGGCGGCGGACACGGAGCAGAAGTGAAAGAATAACCGTTGTGGTTGGCGACGAGATTTATCGCGCTAAATTCGCGCGCATGAAAATGTAAAAAGCGAGAGAGAGAGAGGATAATAGCCGAGTCTGCTGTGGAAGAGAACGGATATTCCGAGAAAACGTCGGGGAGGTGAATTTTTAATCTCCAGCGCCGCTTGAAAATGGCCCCCGGGCGACGAGCGGTAAGAGATGGCAATCGGTGGCTATCGATTGCTTCGGAAATACAAAGGCACGGGCAGGGTCGGGATGTATGGCTATATATATTCGCGCGGGCAGCTAAAGTGAGAAGAAAAGCCGGCAATCTCGACTCTGTTTCGAGCTGCTCGGGCCGAGTGTGTGTGTGTATGTATAAAAGGGAAAAGGGTCGAGGCGTCGCTGCATTAATTAATCATTCCGAGATCTCGAGAATGAACAAGAGAACGAGAGATCTATATATACATAGATGGAGAAAGCAGCAGCGACGGCCCAACGACCATGGCCTTAACCAACGGGCGCGAGCCAGCGCTTTTATCTCGAGCTGTGCCTTTCGCCGCGCCGCAATTGAAAAAGGCTCTTCCTCTGAAAGCCTCGCTGCAATCGACGGAAAGTCAAAAGGGCTGACTCTCTCTCTCACTCTCTCAAGGTCTCGAGAGCAAAAAAAAGGATTTGAAGCTCGGGGTGTATTGCACGCGCGCGCACGTGGAATTATCTACCTGGCTGCATATAAGGAGGAATCGAGCAGAAAGAGAGTAAAAGAGAGAACGACCCAGTTTCACCTGCATTGATGCGAATGTGCGAGGAGGGGTGTGCAGAGGGTAAATCGTTTCGCTTCCCTTTTGTTTGGACGATGAAAAATCTCCGAGTCGCCAATTTTTTCTGCCTCGGCGCGCGCTGCGCTTTTTTTCCATTGCGCTTCTGTCGCCTTTTCTCTGCTGCTCGCGTTTTCTGCCGTGCTTCAAATGCTTTTCTTGCTGCCCGCGCGCGTTAAAGAAAGCGCCTTTTTTTGGAACGGCTGAATCGTTGGAAATCTGGGAAGTGCAGCTCCGAATTTATTAAAGTCCGGACAATGTCGTTGTAGATACGGCTCGTATTCTTTGGAATTTTGCCTTTGCATCTTTTGCATTGACATTCTTTAAATCTTTAATACTTCGGGTATATAGTATGCTTTATAACTTGAGTTATTACTTTCTTTGAAATTTATTTTAGCTCGGAATGAATATTGAGTTTATTAAATTTTTCAAATATATATTACAAAATGTTGGCAAAAGATGTTCCTTCTCGTTTTATGAAAATAAATGAATTGCCCAAGAAGAATTGTGAAGAATGGAAAAGTGCAGGAATGAAAATCGATGAATTTCAAAACCGTATGGGTGATACATATATTATATTGAAAGTTAGTCGTAAATCGAATAAAAGTGCTACCATATTTTCACTTTTCTTTCAGTTACTACATGCGGCTTTATCGGCGATTCGATTTGTAGCTTGCATTGCCATCAAAATGAAAAATAGCTTCTATTCTAAATTTTTTTTCAAAAAAGCACTTTCAGGTAAGCCATTGATTAACGAGCTTATTTCTGGTATACTTCGCAGCATCGCTACAAAAAGTAACTTGCAATTCGCGCTTCCTTTCTTTCCTCAGCTTTTTTCCTTTCCGAATGTTTTCCTTCGATTTTCCTTTATTAATTATTTTTCGCCAGCTCTTCTTTTTATTCCCGAGCGCTCCGCCAGAATTAATATCTGCTCCCAATCTTCTTTTCCGATGCTAAAAGAACGGAACAGCGAAAAAGTTAGCCTTGCAAAAAATAAGTTTCTCGGCTGTATTTTTTCCCAATTGTACAACTTGAGCTTTTATGGCTCATCATCTGCACAAGCACTTTTCGTACATTATATGGGAAGTTCATCTCCTGAAATACTGATAATGTGATTCCATTACATCTGAGAAAGATGTAGGGCTTCTAGATTTTAGTGACGTCATACAGTTACGCATCTCAGGGGGAGGATGTAATATACTTACGTCAGGCAGGACCTCAGCGAGTAATTACTTTCAGAGATTTATATAACTTTCTAAGAGTTTAAACAAAATGTAAACTGACCAATACCTACACAATAAGAAACCGGTCTGCAAACTTTTTCTTTTTTTTTTTTAAACACGTTTCTTACTTTAATTAAAAACTTGCATTTTATTTATTACACCAACGTCTGCATATATAAAGATTTAACCTTACATTCTTTTTTACCCACTACCTCCATAAATTCTTCTTTATCTCCAATAAATAAAATAATTACACCGAAATAACCATAACGTTCGCATAAAAGAACCTTTTCCCCACGAACAGCCCCGAATAGATTCCCAAACGTTCCTTATCACGTAGGGCCATTAGCCTCGGTATTTAATTACCAGCACATCCCTTAGAGGGTCGAGCGGCAAAAATTACTTACTCGCAGCGAAAGTGCCAGATCCAGCACTCCGGCGTGAAATCAGAATTCTCACTCCGAAGGGAGGCAGCAGCTTTCTCTTTCTCCTTCTCTATATCTCTCCATCCGTCCACGCTGCCGAAAAACTGCTGAATAAGTGCGCTTAGTCTTCTATCGCGGGGGAAAGTAGTAGAGACCGCAGAATCCCGGCGGTGGCTCTTTTCGGTGAATCGCGCATCGACGCCGGCACGCGATTCTCTCGTTACGTACACCCTAGCTGGCGCCGCGCTATTTTCTCCCTCTCGCAAATTGCGCTATTGATTTCGTTGAATTGCGCGAAAAATAGAGGTGCGCTCGCGAGAGCTATGACACATACAGACATATACACAGTGGGAGCGCATAAAAAACGGGCACTCGAATATACGATCGAATATGCCAGGTATTCCCGGCTGGCTAACGAGTAACGCCGGGAATTTAATGAAGTCCGATATCGTACGGGGCCACTTGCATAGCTCATCGAATCAAGCGCTATAGGTTATGTATATATATATATATTCGGCGCCCTTAATTAAAACTCGAGCGCGGCGAAGGCTATACACGCCTGAGAAGAAGCGAGAGCGCTGCATGCAGAAGCAGGCCCGTCTCGTCGGGGCCGAACAAGCGCAATAAAAGCGTTCTCTCGCGCGCAAAAAGTAAAAGCATCGCCCTTATACGAGGAAAGTAACGCGGCGGGAGATGAAAAGGGGGTGGCGCGCAATAAATGCATATCGCCGCTGCGGGAGAAGGAGCAGTCCCCTGCATCGCAGCGCGAAGAAGGAAAAGCGAGCCAGTTCTCTCGCATATACATATATGTATGTATGAGCGTTCGAGTTCGAGACTGTGTTCATGCAAAGCCAAAGGGAAAGAGCGCCCCGAGGGGTGCTGCGCGTCTTCGACACAGTGGAGAGAGACTATGTCTGCTCGAGCGCCCTCGTACATATACACACACGTTCTCCTAGCGTGTGTGTGTGTGTATACGCATATATATAGGGAATCGACGAGTCTTCGGCTGGCGCGTTTATCGAACGATTGCGCGCGCAGGACTGGGGCTGGTGGCTTGCATATATACACACACGCTTGGATTCTTGGCTGGCGCCTTTGCGCCAGAGGCGGCGCGCGCGTTTCTGTGTATGTGTACGTTATACACGGCTCAGCAGCTCTCCCCGCGCGTATATAGTCCTGCGCGCTGGCGGCGCCGGCGCGCTGTATATTGTCGAGAGAGGGAAAGCTCTCGCTCTCTCTGTCTCTCCGGCTCGGCGAGATAGCCAGCGAGCTTGCTCCAGCACTGTCAAAACAACCCTCGCGCTGCGAGCATCCACCCCCTCGGCTCAGCGTATACGCGCGCTCCAGCAGCTCACTGTCAGCGATACCAGCTACTGTTTTGCATCCCGCTCGCTCGGCGTGTAGTATTGGATCGGTGCTTTGGCGGCGGGAGGCCGAAAGTTCAAGTATCGCTCGCACGTGTTTCGCTGTGTGTGTGAGTGTGTTTTAGTGCCCCGAGCTTGCCGAGCAGTGTGAGCAAGAGCGAGGAGTGAAAAAGTTTCGACTGCCACCCTCTACAGTGTCTTTCGGAAAGAGCGCCCGCCTCGAAAAAACACAACAGGTCACGCATCTCCATCGCTATCCAGTCTACCAAAAAAAAGCTCTCTCGGCGGGAGAGAGACCCACAGGTGCAGCCTTTAAAAAAAACAAAGTCTCGTCTCCGCGCTCGTGAGCGCTGAGTTTTGACGGCTCGCGGGTGGCAGCTTGCGCTCTCCTGCTTCTCCCTCGCGGGCAAGGTGCATCAGCCCGAGTGAAGAGAGAACGTGGGTGCGCGCGCGCGCGCGCCGAGCGGGCTGGAGAGTGGGTGGCGCGAGAGCGAGACGGAGGTAGATAGAGAGAGAGAGCATCGATCGGGGAGCGCGCCATTTTGCGCTTGTGTGCCCGCTCTTTCTCTCTCGGCGTGCTTGGCCCCCCCGCGCGGCCGACTCTATCTCGCCCCCCCAGTTGTGCGCGCGACCGAGCGTATATACACAGAGAGAGAGAGAGCGAGCGAGTTGTGCGTGCTTGCACGGCCGCGCGCACTCTGTCTGTCTGAGCATCAGGCCGAGAGCTTGGCTGATTAGTAGCTGAAGCGCAGGAGTAGAGCAGCGACGAGGAGGTCATCCTCGAGGAAGAGCAGAGCCTGGGGAAAGCAAGGAAGAAGTCGAAGAGGGTGCGATAGGTCGGCGCGCTCTGCCGGAGCGATAAGAAGGCGGCCCGCGCGCCGCGGGAGTATTGATTGCGAGGTGGCCTAGGCGCGCAGCAGCCAGCAGTAGCAGTAGCATCGCCGCCATATTCGAGCTTCCCTCGAGTCGGTGAGTGCGAGAGTGCGCCAGTGCTCTCGGTGTGCTGTGCAAACGAAGAGGATAGCGTAAGGTTGGCGTCGATCCGCTGCTAGCTAGTGAGGCTAGAGGCCGCACCGCGAGAGAGCTTGCGAGCTTGTGGCGAGAGGAGAAAAGCCGGCCAGAGAGAGGGGTCGTCGAGTGCACCCGAGCCGACGCTATACGGCAGCAGGCTGGGAGGACGGCTGAGCGAGGTGGTGGGTCCCGTCGTGGAGGAGGCCATCGAGCCGGGGGATGCGACCCCGCTGACGGGACCCTCGAGGGAGGCGCCCTCGATACCCCGGGTACAGCCCCCGCCCCCTAGGATCACGACGAGCCTCACTCCGCCCCGGCCCCCTTCGCACCAGCCCCCGCCTACGACAGTAACCACCCAGCACCAGCAGCAGCAGCAGCAGGTTCAGTCGTCCGAGCGTCGGCTGAGCCAGCGTGAAAACCTCCCACCGGAGCAGCAGCAGCCCCAGCCGCAGTCGCGCAGAGCCAGCAAGGAGAAAAACGAGAACATGGGCACGGTGCTGTCGTTCAGCCCGCGCGAGAGGCACGGCTCGACGCACGGCCTCGCCCCGAGCAGCAGCCCCTCGGGGCATCCTGCAGGCGGCGGGCCTCACCTGACCCTCAACAACTTCAACTACGAGCAGCTCAATAATGTCAAGAACAGGGAGAATAAAAGCGGCAGCCTCGTCGCGGCGACGGCGACGACGCAGCAGCAGCAACAGCAGCAGCCCCAGCAGCATCCGCCGACGAACAACAACTCGCTGCAGAACAACAACATCAATCTCAACAACAACGACAATGCCAGGATCATATCGGAAAAGAACGCGCTGGAGAAGAACCTGAAGAAGAACTCGCTGATAATCGGCGCGCTGTCCTGGAAGCGGTTCAGCACGGTCAACAACAACAAGAAGAAGCTCGACAACAAGAACAAGAACATCAAGTTCAGGCAGCCGCTCGACAATATACCGATAACCGACAAAAACAAGAACATACAGACGCCCCAAGTGAGTGCCTCGATATATCCTACTTTTACCTAGGTTTTCCGCTACGTAGTCCGCTCGCTTGTGTCTCTGTGTGTATCACTGCGCATGTGTGTTGACGCGTATATGTGTAGAATTAGAGCTTTTTCATTCGATTGAACGCAATTTGACGTTACCTCATCGCACCTCCCTAATTTCATTTGTCCAGCTTGTTACACAACCCAAACTTTATCGAATCGCCATTAGCTGCAATTTAGCTAGCCTGCATGCTCGAACGTTCGACCAGCGTAATTAAGCCTACGATTAAAAGCTCGAGCCCTCCCTCCCTTTTTTTCTAATTTATGCCATGTTTACTCTACGTTGTCATTAATAATTAATAGGAACCCTACCTCCTGTCCCAGAGCCGCTTGTATCCTTGGCTTTGTCGTGCATGCAAACAGCTTTCGGGAAAGTTTGTACCTGTCGGCATCGACGGGCGCCGACCTCGTGATCGATAAGACAGCCTTATCGATCCCGCCAATGTCAGGCTTATTAAAACCTCCTCCCCCACGGCACGTCTAGCACCAGCTCTCCAAGCATGAACGAAATTCACCTCCGAAATTCTGCTAATGTGTTTGCCTCATGAAACTGGTAGAATGATCGAATAGCTGCTGCTACGTACGCACCCTTACCTAGCAGCAGTGCCGTGCCGTATACCGTCTAGAGAATGAGTGTCTAACGTACAACGCAAGAAATTAGCCGCGGCCGTATGCAGAGCCGATTAGTGAACTGCTGTTATAAAGTAGAGAGCTAAAATAATGATTGGCGATGAAAAAGCAAACAAATTGGCGAGAAAACACACTCTTCTTGTTCTGGTCCCTAATGTCGCAGGTGTCAATGATCGGTCCGCCGATGAACACGTCCTTTTATTCGTATCAGACGAAGGCGCCTCTGGCATCGAACAACAACCACAACAGCGGCGGCCACAATCCGGCGTGCGAGAAGCTGGCCCAGAAGCCCCAGCCGCCGGCGTCGCGCAAGACCGTCATCCAGGCCTCGACCTCGGAGCTGCTCAAGTGCCTCGGTGTTTACCTGCACGCCAAGTGCGTCAAGCTAAGGGACTTCCAGGCGGGAGATGCAGTCATGTGGCTCAGGACGGTTGATAGGAGTCTGCTGCTACAGGGCTGGCAGGTGAGCGACTTTCTCTACTTGAGCGGCTGGGAGTAGGGATCGTTTGCGCGGCTATCTCTACCGCGGCCATTTGGTTCTTTTCGGTGGTTGTGGCTACACGGGGTTGGCGGTGAATTTTTACCCTACTGACAGTTTTCTATTTGGTATTGGTTTAATTTGTTATTTCATAGGTAATGATTAAATTCGAAGTACGTTCTAAATTTTTTTTCGAATTGCTAACTCAGTGAATGTTCTAGAATACAAAATCAGAGCCTAGCTTGGTTGCCTAATTATTATTATCATTGTGGCTGTTAACAAGGTAGGACATAGTTAGAGCCTTGTTAAGACTTAACCTAATTTAAATAATTCGGACTAATAAATTATTTTTCTTTTCGGATTATTATAATTATATTAAATTTTCGTTCACATTTACTGTTTTAAAGTAAATTTCCCAATGACTGTCTACGTCCCAAAAACAGATTATTCAAAATAATTTTTAGTTTATTAAATCTTTTAAACAGAGAGTAACAAATACTTATACGAAATTTTATTATTTAACTATTAAACATTATAAATTAAAAGTTCTACCTTTAAAATCATCATTTAATAATTAAATAAACGTATATTAACTTTTTACAGTCAAATCTTAGGAATTTTGATTGATATCTTATAATTTCAGCTAAGAAAATGATGTATAATCTCAAGACCATGATAATTACAGGATTGTTTTTAATAAGAAAATATACAATTGAGCTTTAAAAATATTTTTCATAAATAGAAAAAAAAGATTATCAAGTCGATAGTTTTTTTTATAAATAAAATTAGCTTTATTAATATACGTAATACCAATAGTGTCCCAACAACTATTCTGGAACCTGCTTGCAATACAGTTTGCAGTTCATGTTCCATCGAATATATTGTAAGTATATTTGTATACAATAACATATACAGATGTACTCATCATGTATTCGACAGATCAGAATAACAAAACAGCGCGCACTATAGGCAGGGACCTGTAATCGGATGAATTGCTGATATTAGTGCTTTGTTTTGGCTATCAAGAGAAACCTTATTCACGTATAAAACATGTAAAAGAAAGAAAAATTTAAACAGATAGAGGCTAAAAAAAAGCTCAGAAACGTTGATCAAGAAATAAAAAAATCAGAAGAGAATTAAATTATTATTAGTTGAATAATAATATGAGAATGACTTTGCTAATGATAGTTATTTAATATATTAGTTACAATTAAAGTTAGATTCTGATTAAGTCAAATTGTTACTTAATTATTTAATATTAATTACAATTAAAGACTGGCTCACAGTTAATAACTAATTGTAAGAGAGGTCAATTATGTTGAATAATATTAAAGCTTAATTAATATATTGGATAAAAATAAATTATTTAATTTAATGTGCAGAATTTGACTAAAAATGTAATAATTCTTTTAGTACTTTAACTTGTAACGATGTCATGCAGAATTTTCTGTGAACCATAATTCAATGTGATTATTATAAATGTATAGCTAAATATATTAGAACTTAAAGACCTAGACTGGGATATATCTGATCTTGCTTGGCCACTTACTGAAATTCATACAATATCCTGAGGGTCTTTAGTCGTCAGTCATTGGGACATTTACCTTATTCCTAAATCTCAGCCTCAAATGTGATTAAGCGATTAACTATAAATAAAAAAAGTATTTTTATTTAATTTATTCTTTCAAAATTATTGGAAAGATATACACAAAGATTAGATTCTTAGTTAACGATAAATTATAAATTATTTCGAAAAAGTTGAAAAATCAGATGTATAAGAGTAAAAGTAAAAATTAGGACGAGAACAATAGGAAAGTAAATGAAATAAGTTAGAAGAGTATCAAGGATTAAGCTTGACACACATTGGAAATGACATTGGTTAGTTTACGAGCTAGGCCGTATGGATTATCAGTAGTATACCATCACTGTAAAGTTTCACAAAAGCGTCCTTCCGTTACTTCATCGCGCGTCAGTAATACGCAGATACTCCGAGGATGGCTCTCCGCAAATTCAGGACGTTTCGTATCCGTAAATAGAAATGTCTTGTGCCAGGCATTGTGTAGGCTTGTATAAGGATCGCTCAGCCGTTTAATTATTTCATCATTGCGCGCTTACCGAGTTACCGCAGATTTGTTATTGAATTCGAGTTACGTGACAATGACACTTTGCCGGCTTCCCATTCAACTCAGCTTCATACCTATCAGAACAATCTAAGTATAAATCCTTGCGTGGGTTCTCTGATAAATATATCCCTTTGCTCTTCGTAATAGCTCTCCATTTAGTTATATATTCAAATAACTTTTGATGAAACATCGCGAAATTAAAAATTTTTATTTTTATCGAAATTGTTTTTTATACAGTTTCATTATTTCGTCGCCGGATTGAAATTTGCGAATCGGGTTAACATTTCACAAAGAATAAATATTACAATAACGAATGAAATAACAAAGGACTGAAACCAGCAACAAAGCTAATTTTTCAAATTTCACGAATAATTGTACTTACATTCAATAAACATGAAATATCCAATGATCAAACGCACTAAATCTATCCCAATATAAAGAATTCCACTTCCATCGATAATATTAATTAAAACACCCGAACGCCCAATTAAACATATTCCGCAAACCATCGGCCAATCGCACAAACCCCCAGCCCAAATACCACTCGAAAGTACACACGACTACGAAATCCATCAGCCCTTGACAATAGCCTAAACATATTCCAGACCACGTCTCTCTCGCCTCGAGCATGAAAAAGCCGCTCTCCCAGCCAAGTGCGAAAATAAGAATGCCAGACCATCCACCCCACTTTGATCTGCTCTTCAAAAACACACTCACACATACACACGCGCGTCCAGAAACTTTTGATATTTCAGAAAGCGCGGGCGGGGGCTGCGGCGCGCATTAGCAAGTGCGGGGGTGCCGAGAAAAAGGCCCTTTCATTCGATACACCCTCGGTGCGTTAGAGCCATCGGGGGAATAGGACGTCGTAATGAGAATCAGGCGCGCTCGCTCGTCTAGAGCAGTCACAATATGTCACGCGGAGCGACATTATACATACTCGAAGCGTCGAGACGTTTTCATTTGCGGACTCTCGCTGCTGTGTTTCATTTTTTCGCATGGATGGGATGGATTTCGTTTCGAGGTGAAAGTATGTAACCTCGGAGCCTTTGTTTATCGCGATGGAGCGGAGGAGAGTGGAGGGGTTGGCTCGCGAGCGATTAAGAGAGTTGTAGGGTTCGATTTGCCGTGGATAGTCTTCGCTTGTTTACGACGATTTCTTCCGCTGCGGGCGGACGGAGTAAATCTCGTTTGCAACTTTGTTGTGAGCTTGGCTTACCCGGGGCATTTCAAGGCTGGTTGGGACTGTGTTATTGCTGCGCTACGTGTGCGGGGTTGTAATGGAAAGGAAAGTAGCATATTAAAATATCATCGAACAATCCATCCTCGTGACATTAATCTTAAAGTAACGTCTTAGCCTCGCACCATACACGCGACAATTGAATTCGTCCATATCAATAACAATTACCCTAAATTATTCAAAATCTCTCCACCACTCTCCACGTGATTTTTATAAATATTCCAGCTCGAAATCTCTAAATATTGCAATAAATCCCAGCCTTCTCTCTCTCTCCCACATCTCTCCCAGTCGCGTCCCCGTTTATACATACATAATTCAGGTCTCGCCCGGGCGACGTCCACCGCCCCCCTTCCCCGGCCCTTCGGGGGACTCTCCAATTAAAGTCCGCAGCGCGACTCGAGGAGAGTATATACACAAGGCGATCAGCCGCGCTGCTGCTGCTTCTATATAGCTCTCTGTGCGTCGACCCCGCCGCATATTTCCACACGCACTTACGCTCACACAGACACGAGCGCACGCGAACGCGGCTCCCCCGCAAGGCTAGCCACGTGACCGCCTTCTCTATTCTTTCACCCCCCTGCGGCCTTTGGGGGTATGGGTTAGGGGCTCCTTTTCCACCCCCCTTGGGAACGCGTGCATTGCTGTACTGTCTGACTCGCTTTTCTGGAATTTCTCGGGATTTTCCTTGAAGGAACTTTTTTTTTTTAAAGCTATTGTGATGGTTGGGTTGGGTTGTTTGGGTAAGGAGAATTTTGAGATTTATAGGGGATATTGTGTAGGGGAATGTATGGGTGAGGTGTATAACTTTAAAATGGAATGGTTATTTCACTTTGGTATAAAAGATGCAGGTTCGGCAAAGTTCGTACACTTGAGAGGCGGAAGGCTTATACGACTAATAAATTCAATGAATAATACATTCTTTTATGCATTATGAAGCCTAATCATCTTTCCAGCTGGCGTCACGTCCTCTCTAATATGTAAAGCTCTAATTTAGTTTTCCAGCATTACAGAGCGAAAGAGCTTTTGAATATTCCACTTTACTTTCTATCCATAAATGATTCAGGGTCATCAATGGTATTTTCAGCTTGCTTCCATTGAGCGAAAATTCAAAAAGTATGTATTTCAACAAACGATGTCATAAAAATCTTCATTTCCAAAGAACCTTAACTTTGAGTAAACCCAGCGATAATCCTCTATATTTATAGTCTCCCAGACGATATTTTCATTTTAATAAATCCTCGCCAGTTGACAACGAATGTCCCGAAACTTATACATTTCATTCAATTAAACCGCTCGCGGCGAAGTTCAGCCAAACATTATATTCAGTAGAAAGCCGCGCAGAATGCGCTCGTCTGATTTATAAGCTCTGAAAAGTTTTCCGCGGGGCTGCAGATCCAATCGCGCACGTGCGCCACCAGCAACGATAATTTTCTATACTCTCGCCCAGTTTCTGTACATATATAGAGGAGACTTGCCGGAGGAAAAGCATCCCCTGCGCGGAGCTCGACTTATATATAGACGTCGAACAAAAAGGCTGCACGCGCCGGGAGATAGCATCTCTCTTGCTCCCTTTTTCGATTTTCCGCGCGTCAAAACGCAATGTCTGGCTCGTCCCTTCTGGCTCGTCCGAGCTCCTAGAGCGCCGTGAGAAATCGACTTTTACCCCGCGGCGCTCTCTCTCTCTCTCTCGCTCAGTGCTTCATTAGATTCCCTTTGGCCAGGGCAAATATCATAAATATTGCGTCGACTGGCCCACGCGCTCCTTTCGTGCATGTAGCTGCGCAGATCGGAAATGTTCACCCCTCTGATTTCTAGCTTGCGAGGTTTCCCTCCTATTAATAGATATTTCAAGCGGATAGTTTTGAATTAACGTTTAGCCTTCGCACGATATTTTATTTATTTTACGAGCTTATTTATTATTTATTTTTTGTTCGATGTTTACGAGTATATAGTTGCAATTTCGTTCGCATCCATCCGCCATCTCATCAGTCAGGCAAATCCAAATCCATTTTCAATTTAACGAAAGCATCAAAGCGCTGGATAAATGGTAATACTCAGCCGAGCCCGCGTTAAAATAAATTTTTCACATAAAGGCGCATTAATTTAACACACGCGCTCTCTTTCAGATAAACGATATCTCTCTCTCATAACGCAAGCGCACCCCTCCGCCAGCGAGCGAAGGATGGCCCCTAAGCATTTTTCTCGCTTATACGATTTCCGCGTTGTAATCTAAGCGGGGGAGGAACACGACTACACAGCTCCTATCCGTGTGTATATACGCAAAAGAGCGAGCGAGAGAGACGGCAAATCGGAATATTATGCAGGCACATGTACGAATTCTAGGGCGTATGTACATAAGGACCAGAAGAAAAGGGGGGAACTACGCGCACTCGTATACGTATATACGAGGGCTTCGCCAGTTAGCGCGCGGCCAACACGTGAGCTTCGTTATCGCGTTACGCGAGCGCTGATTCTCGCTCTATACACTCCTTCTTTCGTTCTATCACGAGCGTGGGTAAGCGTATGTATACACACCCGCGGCGCACCCTATATATAGCAGCGCGGTCGCTTTTTCCTTTTTTTTCATGCACGCACGAAATCGACGACAATAATTTTCAGCGCGCCGACAGCGCGTCGCCTCACGAGACCACGGGACTTTCGATCGATGCGACTGGCCGCGCCGCCCGGCGCTCTTGCTTTCTTTATCATCCGGCTCTGCGCGCGCGTGAAAATGCGGCTGCGTAGGTAAATTGGAAATTATCAAGGTCACTTTTATATATGCGAGCGCTCCGCTTTCGGCTAAACAGAGCGAGGCCCGCCTAATTAAACTTTCGAGAAAGTGGATTTCGTGGCTATGTGGAGGAATTGCGTCTTTTAATGCCTGGGTATGTCGGTGGAATATGTTTAAGTGAATTGACGGTTTACGAGCGCGCGATTGGCCGCGTAAATGTGGCGGATTTAATCAAGCGTAATTAATTAATCGAGCGCGTGTCGCGTTTAAACAATATTATATTAGACGGAGATGTATTTAATTTCGCGTTGGATTAATGAAAGAAGGACAATTTTTCGCTGTACGGAATTGGCTCGTATTTCGAGAAAACGAAAAGCGGCAAGCTTGTTAGGCTAAAAGCGCGCCTCCGCCGGACACTCCAACTACGCGCTCCACTAAATCCACTCTCTCGCTCTCCTCCTCCTCGAAAAAAAAACAAAGTCAAGTGCGTATACATCTCGTTAGAAGCGCTGAACTTTTACTCCCCGAAGAGTACACGCATCACAACTTTGCGCCCGATAAATCCAAAGTAACAAAAACGCACGGCTAACAGAAACCACATCGCCCAACAAACTTCCCTCTCTCACGTGTCGTTATCACAAAAAAACACTAACTCGACCGGACCCACACGCGCAAAAAAACACGCCGCGTGTCTCGTTATATCAACCCTGGCACTTTCCCGTCTGCGTCTCGTCGATATAACGAGGCTCGATCGTCCGTGTCGATTGCTGATTTCATTCGGTTTATCCAGCCTCGCGCGGGAGCCTGGAAATAACGAGGCGCTAATAGGCGCCGACGGCGGGCGCACGCATATTCAGGCGACGATCGATGACACACGTGCGCACCGGCTCTTAAATCTAATCAGTCAAGGGTGAATTGCACACGCGCTACTACTCCTTCCTTGTGCGACGCGCGTGCTAGTCTAAGCTCCTTTGCAAAGTCGCGAGCGCCAGATTATTAAGAGATTCCGGCCGCCGGGTTCTTTGCGACCTTTTACGGACTTTTGCGTGTTGGAGTGTACGCGCGCGTGGAAGCATAGCGGTGATGGTGGTATTGAGTCGGGGTTTACGCGTGCGGGGTGGGATTTTTGAGTTTGATAATTGAACACTTCTGGTGATTAAATTGTCGATTTTTCAGGGCGGGTCACGTGATGGCTCTAATTAACGCTGGTAATTTCGCGAAATTTGATTGGGCTTGCGTTTGTAAAAAACTGATGGAGCTTGGGAATTTTAATTAATCGAGCGATTAAGCTTGATTGGAAAATAAAAAACTCATAAAAAACTCGATTAAAATATGTATTTAAGAGGTACCGATATAGATTTACAATTAAATTTTATTTTCGATATTTTCATTATAAAAACTTTAACGTAATTACCTACATCAATCCCCACTTCTTTTTTAAAATACCTTATTATAGAAGCATAAGGATCCATCATCCCCGATTACTTACACCAGTCAATCAAAAATCCACTCAAAATTTCATTAAAACTCCGTAAACCCATACCCACAACAAATTCATTAAACACTGCTTAACCAGGTAAAAATAACCATCAATCCCACACCCCACGCATCCCCCACCTCGCCATCTATTCGCAATAAACTTGACAGCACAAATCCCGCTTTCCACGTCTAAATAAATCGTCAACGTACACACGCGTGACGCACGGCGCGTCAGAATCCCTAAGCTTTTCACTCGCAACTCGTAAACAATGACGCATATCAGCGGGAGACAGCTCGCACCTGCGCTAAACGCGCGAGTTTCTTAAGTGCGCGACTAGGACAGCCGCGCAACACGTGGCAGCTCAAATGATCGCGATAATCCATTCCGCGAGTCTAGACTCTCGCGCGAGAGCAAAACATCTCTCTCGTCCTCGCACGTGTGTAAATGCATAAATGCACAGCGACGCTTTGGAATCTAATTATACGAGAGAGCGCGGAATCCATAGGCTCATGTATAGAGGCATTTCCGTGTTTACGAGATCGCGGCTCTTTTGCGTATATAGGTGCGGAAGACACGTGCTAGTCACGAGGAGACAGTCGGCGCGCCGCGAAGCCAAAACAGCGAGATAATACGATCACGGGAAGGTTCGCCAATGTCATAGTAGGCGGCTCGTCACGCGTCTTTTTAGCGATCCTGGATATCTGGGGGTACTAATGACGTTTTTCCGGGCTTCTTTAAACAGCGGAAAGAAGTTTAGCAGATGTTGAAAAAAAAATATAAAGTCGCGCGAGTGACGAAGTTAAGCGACGCGAGGAGTGTGGCTTATAGCCGGCTCGTGCCCGTCACGTGTATATTCACTTCGAAATTTAATTTGCTCCGAGCGTGCTTGTGCAGGATTTAAAGTGAAAAGCGCGCTCGTTGGTACAGCTCTGATGAGTTATATTAGCCGGCTCGGCGTGGAAAAATTGTAAAAGTGGAGGTAGTTGAATCAATAAAGAAGCGGTGGTAGCGGGAGCTTAAAAACTTGTAAACGCGTAATCACTTTGAAAAATTGTTTACCCCACCTCCTGCCCTTTTATTTTTTAATAATCCGGGCTTTATGGCTCTTTTAAAGTTTAAAAGTGTCAACTAGAAATTATAGCATACGAGCGCGGCCAGCTTACAAACTCTCTCGCTATATTTTTTAATTACTTCCGCAGATTAAAAAAATCCCTCTCTGTTACATCCCACCCCTCAACAACAAATTAACGTCGAAACACAGCACGCGAAACATCTCATCAGCGAGAGCGAAAATACCCGCTCGCAGCATCGCTAAAATCCACTCAAACATCCCTCGCCAATCAGAGCGTAACGGGAAGCCCAACAATTCGAAAAATTCCAGATCCACTTCCACGGTCCAACTCTAAAAAAAATCCCCCACGCAAGCAAGCATCCGCGCAACGCAGCAGCAACCTTCCCCTCGTCTATACGCACATAGTCGGCGAATTCGGAGTGCCTCGCTTACGCAGGCAGCTCTCTCTCTAGCTCTCAGCGCGCTATGCAGGGAGACGGAGCGCGCTGCGCGCAGCGGCGTTGCGTAGGAGGGTAGGGCAGGGCAGGGCAGGGCGCTCACCCCTGTAAATATCGACCGGCGCCGGTGGCCGCCAGCCAGAGTTACATCGGCTCGCTGCCGGGCCTCCCCTATATATATACACACACACACACCCGCGCCTCTTCCCGGCTTGGCGCGGCGCCCGCAAGCTCGCCCCTTGGATAAGCGAGCCGTACACGCGCGTACTCGCGAAAATCGACGGCTAAAGGACGAGCCAGCTGCGCGTGGAGTAACAATTATCGCATCTCTCTCTCGGCTTACGTAAATATATAGAGGCGCGAGCGCGTCGAGGAAATCCAAGCCAATAATGGAGCGGATCTCGCGTCTCGGGATTGACCCAGTTCTGGGCTGGAGGCTGGGTTAGCGTGGACGGCGTGTGCGGCATGACTCTTTTATTTTCGTTTGAGCGCGTTCGGTTTGGGGCGAGAGTGCGGGCCCGGACGGGCTCTGCGCAGGCACATGCGGATGCATCTGAATTTTATAAGCCAGCCGCTCTCGCGCAGTGCTCTCGTGTCAATGTCGCAGGATGACGCGTTTGCCGAATACTCGCTTTTCAGCGCCAAAAATAGCGAGCGCCAGATAAGTTGGGCGGGGGGTGGGGGAGGTGAAAAAGCTCGCTCGCGGATGATTATACTTTTAATCTCATCCGAGCGCGCCTTTCAAAAGGGCTTTTTTTTCAAGACGACGCGAAACTAGATCTTACGGTCATGCATAAATCTCCATAATTAAGCACGACGCTTCGCTCGGCGTGTACACGCTTCAAGAGGGAATATTGCCGTTGTGTGCGCCCGAGCTGATTGAGAGGTTTTACAAGCTTTTTTAGAGGGAGTTGAATATCGCATGCCTCATAAGAAAAACTTTAGACTGACGCCAATCTAACGCGGCTCGACTTTATAATAATAAAAAAAAACGTTCTCGCGACCTTTAACGCGCCGACTTCTCGAGCCACTTTCACGCGAGCGGACTTGGCTTTTTTTAACGGCCCGCTCGCTTTACTACAGCCGCGTAGCTTTTTATCAACTTTACTACATCGCCGTAAAGGCGTAATAAGTTTACGTACCCTCCCGCTCGCGCTTCTATTTTTACTAACGAGCTGCTATATTTATGATTCGGGCCACGCCGAGGCGTTATCTCAGAGAGCCCCGCGCAGCATCCCCTCGAAAGGGCTAATTTTACCCTATACAGCCCTTTGCGCTTTCCTCATCCGCGTGATATGCAAATGCACTGCGAGCTTCCCTCGGAATCGACCTGCCGCTTATACGAGCCCCTCTGCGTCTTCGAAAAGTCTGAAGTTGCCGTTTTGCGCGGGAAAAGCGCGAGGCAGACGTAATGGGAAGCGGATCGATCGCTCGTGAATTCGGCGAGGATTCGCCGAGGTAGAAATAAAGAGAGCATCAAAGAGAGGGACGCGCGAATAATCAGCGCTCGCTGGGGCGTGCACGGGAAATGCCGTTTCTTTCAACTTCAATTTGCGAGCGAGTCGCATGAAAAATTGACTCTCGTCCCCTCAATGGGTGCGTATTTCCCCGGCTGTGTTTGCGCACTGCGGAATTTCGAGACCAATGAAAGGCAGTTTTTTTTTCTTTAAGCTCGAAGGAAGATGGATTTTCCGCTATAAATGTCTGACCTCAAAAAGTTGGTAATTATAAATTGGCCGTCTTTTGTGAGAGCGGCGGCATAATAATAAACAAATATTTTTATTCTCGATCTGCGCGGCTCGGCGAGATTCAAAACTGCTTACAAAGACATTGTTCGGCTGAGTTTTCGAGCTGGCCAAAGAATTCTTTGGGAAAAAAGAAATTCCTTGCTCCTTTGAGCAATAAACTATTCCGCTAGAAGAAAAGCCCCGCAATTTTTCATGCCGTCCATCCTCGCGAAAATCTTTTGAAAAAGCGCCATTCATAATCCAATGGCCTTATTCCGCAAAAAAAGCCTCTGCTTTCTAAAATAGAGAATTTTCGCGGGCGCCGGCTCTTATGCAGAAAACGTAAAGTAATATTCTAATCTCCGCTCTTATCTAAAGCCGAGCCTTCGTAATAATGCAGCAGCCCGAATCCCCCGCGTCGGCTAAACCTCAATTCCACTGCCAAAACTCTCAGCAATCTCGTTGCTCTTGCGCTCGCGCGCGTGCGACTGCATATACGCGCTCGCCAAGAAAGCCCAGTATAAAATCAAAGCAAAGAAAAGTAGAAGAGAGAGCCAAGGCTCAGCGTATACATGCACACAATAGACAGCCTATAGAGGGACTTTAGCTAGGCGCACGGCGAAAATATAACAAAAGGGGTGGTTGCGCAGCGAGCAGCGAGCAGCAGCAGCAGCAGGTTGCTGCCTCGGCGGAAAAGAGAGCCGCGGCGCGACGGCTGCAATCGGGGTCATCGATCCTCTCTCTTTCTCTCTGTGCTTGCTTGCCTGCGCGCGTGTGCCGGGTCACTGCGGGGCCTCACACTTGCTGCACGACTTGTCGCGATGCACGCGCGCATTCGCTGAAATAACTCGCTGGATGCCTTTATCGCACGCGCAAGCTCGCGAGGCAAGGAGAGAGAGAGAGAGAGAGAGCTGGACTGACTCTACTTTGCCAAGGTGCTTTTCGCACGCCCTAGTAATTAGTGCTGTGATAAACGGGGCCTTTGATGTTAATTTCAAAAGGATCGCCGGGGAGAGCGAGCTTTCTAGGCGGGAAGCTTTCGAGAGGATGTAGCCGGTAAGGCTGAAAGAATGCCGAGCTAGCTCCTTTTTACGCGGGGAGTCCCCCGACTCGATAATTCGCTCGGGAACTTTTTTACTTCTGCTGCTGCTGCTGCTGCTGCTTCTTACGTGTTTCTTTTTAGCGAGGAACTTATAATGAGCGCCGGCGGGTTACTTAGAGACGCAGGCCCCGAGCTCTAATAAAATAACAAAGCTTAAGTGCTTCACTAAGTCTTTGAGCAAGTGTCCTCTAGTCTCAATCATCAAGCATCATTGTTTCAACACCCATAACTCAGTCCCTCAATTCGAAAACAGCCGCAACAGCCATTCGATCCCTACATGTGCCAGGAGAAAAATAGGTTAACGCAGACGGCGGCGACGGAGCCCGGGCCATAAAGAAGCGCGCTCGCGTGCCAACATTTTATAAACGCACTCTCGCGTTCCTCCCTCACATCCATATCCCCCAACTCCCCCTCACATTTTCGTCTATCATATAATCACCGGCCGCCAGGATATAAGCTTCTCAGGAGCCCGGCACGTACACTCGGCATCGATCAGCCGCCGCGTAATATTCGGCTCGCACGCGCGTCTAACTCGCGGGCTTTCCAAACATTGCCTCGCAAATACACAGGGCCATTGTCAAAGGTAACCGCGCGCCGCGATCGCGCATCGATCCGCACACTGGGCTGACCAGTCGGCGGGCTTCCCAGATTGCATATTGTCCGGTTGCTCGCTCTCTCGGCGAGGTAAACACTGCCGCGTGGGCTGCCCTTCATCGATTTCAGCTCCCCTCCTTGTGCGAGTCTTGTCTGACGCTTGCGGATACGTATCCAAGTTTCTGGTTGTGTCGTGTTTGAGGGGATGGGGTTGTTGGGATGCTTGATGAGGCTTTTTGGTTGGGCGGGTTTGAAAGAGATAGCGTTATTTATGTGTTTTTTATGTATGTGATGGGAGAAAGTCGCTGGAAAAATGTGCTTTGTTTTTGTAGAAGTAGGCTAGGGTATAGGTTTACATTATGATGATATCGATATGTTATTTTTAATTTAATGAACGCTCTATTCGTGTCATAAAAGGCTATTAATATATACATCGCTGGATGGTATGGAAAGATCTATAATCGTAAAAAGCTATTGTAAAAAAAAAGATAGAAAAATTGATTTAAAAGTAACGTAAATAAACAAGTCGCTGTAAATATTTAACGAGCTATGTGTATTTTTAAAATTAGAATATTTATTACAAAGAAACATGACTAATAGCAGCCGAGATTGTCAGTACTATTTTACCACGTTACTCACCTCGAATATACTTTTTCCTTACATACTGAATAAGAAAAGCAGCAATTATTAAACAATTTTCCCAGAAAATTTACCACCTGACTTACAAACTAGCCACTTTACACGATAAACTCTAGAACGACCAATTACGCAATCCATACACAGCCCACGCTCAAAAGCACTCCAAGAATGAGTCAGCCAGTCTATATAGCCTCTTGTATAGTCAGCAGTAATTTAGCCGAAAAAAGCTAAGCACTCTTTTAAAATGCCCACAGGACGTAGCGTTCATCAACCCGGCGAACGTCGTGTTCGTGTACATGCTGGTGCGCGAGCTGGTGGACGGGAAGGAGGCTTCGGAGCGCGAGCTCCAGGCGACGGTGCTGACCTGCCTCTATCTGTCGTACAGCTACATGGGCAACGAGATCAGCTACCCGCTGAAGCCGTTCCTCGTCGAGGACAGCAAGGACAAGTTCTGGGACAGGTGCCTGCTCATCGTCAACCGGCTGAGCTCCAAGATGCTGCGCATCAACAGCGAGCCCGGCTACTTCACCGAGATCTTCTCAGAACTGAAGGCACGTTGCTCACCTTGCACTTATAAGAGGCCCTTGTAGGGAAGCGGCAATGACGAGCTCGTCGGCAATTGCACGTTTAACTTTACCGAGTTCAGTCGATTGGTCTATTGAAAATAACTGCAGAATATAAGCTCTGTCTCTCGTTCTATTTGCGAGCGATTATATACATGCGTGATGACTCGAGATTACGGCTTGTTCCTTCCTTTTTAACTATATCACGATGCATAGTAGTTGCAATATGTTTAGTATTTCTGATACCTGATATATGTATATCGTAATAAATTGTAACTGTTGATTCTCTCGTAAAAGGAACAGCATTCACGTAATGGAAGGTGTTACAGGAGATAGGTAATTTGTATTGATGATATTTAGAGCAGAAAATTATGCCAGCTGTGTTTTCTGTCTGAATTAACTAAAGAAAGTCAGTAATGTACAGTAGAGTAGTAAACAACCTTTTTTTATATTTAAACCTAAGTACATATTATAACTAATGTCAAGGAGAGTGCTTATATTTACAAATAGAGCAGTAATTATCATGGAATAACGCCTAGTCATATTTACAAATACGCTTTATAGTTTCTTATTACACGTAGTTCACACGGCCGGCCAGACCCGGCTCTTTCTACTTGAACCTTTTTACCACAGTAGTATATAAGCATTTTCCTTAATAATCTACGACATACAGTAGGAGCATCGTAACGACATTGTACTAGCCCATGCGCAAGGTCTAAACTCAAAAGTAGGCTCTCTCGCACTAAGCCATAAAAAAACAAAAAAAAACAAAAAACAACAAAAAAAAGTAGTGATAATTTTAGATAACACGGTATCGTATGATGTGTTTTGGCAGGCCTACGGAGCGACAGACCGGGGCAGCCTGACCGGCGGCAACGGCCTCGAGCGCAGCCTCGTCGTCTCCGGAGTCGCGGTACCCACCAAGGCGGCTTGACGGAGCTACACCCACTTGTTGGTGCGGATCGCCAGGCACCGCTGCGACGTCACAACCCTCTGACGACACCCAGCAGCAGCAGCAGCAGCAGCAGCAGACGAGCAGCAACCAGCAGCCGCAGCAATCGTCAGCCCAGGAGGAGGAAAAACGGCCCACGCAGCTTGACCTCGGGAGCGCGGTAGCCTCGACCTCTAAGTCCCCGGGCTCGGAGGATGAGGAGGAGGCGGCCGCGGCCGCCGAGGAGACCGACGCCGAGTCGATCGACCGCTGCCTCGGCTGCGGCCAGCCCCGGCCCCTCGAGATCTCCTACACGATCGAGGACCTCGACACCATCGACCAGAGCCAGCAGCAGCAGCAGCAGGCCGCCGCCCGGGCCAAGAGCGAGATGCGCCGGTACCGCAGCTTCCTCTCGCCGGACGACGCGCTCCGGGACCTGCGCAAGCACGCCAGCCAGGGCGCCGAGATCCGCTGGGAGCTGCACACCTCGCGCACCGACGTCGACCTGGCGAGCAGGGCGCGCTGCAGCTGCCACAGCCTCACGCCCCAGCGGGCCGAGACGGAGCAGCTGGCCGGGGGCCGTAGGCACCCGGAGCGCGGCGACCTGCGCAAGCACCACAGCGCCGAGACGGACAAGTGGTCGCTCAAGCCGGACACGGAGCACGACCTGCGCAAGCACCTCAGCGACGACAGCCGCATGGACCGCGAGCTCAGGTGGACGCTCCAGGTGCCGGAGGTCCACGCCAACCCGAAGCAGCGCTGCACCTGCCCGAAGCCGCCGCCGAGAGCTACGCTGTCGCCCTCGCCCTCGGGCAGCGACGACTCCAGGAGGTACAGTCCCAGGATACAGTCGGACGAGGACAGGAGGTCGTCGCTGAGGTCGCCGCGCTCGCTGACGCCCGAGCTGCCGCTGCGGAAGCGCCTCAGCGGAGACTCGAGGGCGTCGAGGGAGCGCAGCCCCCAGGTGGTGCACATAGAGCCCCAGCCGCCGCCGCCGCCTCAGCCCCAGCCCGAGGTCCAGCAGCAGCAGCAGCAGCAGCAGGTCGCGGCGGCCTCGAAGAAGGCGAGCAAGAAGGAGCGAGCCCAGCCGTCGGAGGCTCGCAAGGCCATGAGGTCCAAGTGGGCGGTGAAGCCGCACTTCTCGCTGCCGGCCGAGCGCAAGGACTCCAAGTGGATCAAGCCGCACGACGAGTACAAGAGCAAGAGCCTGAAGGAGCGGCCCAAGTACAGCGTGCGCAGGAGCATGTCGCCGGACCCGGACCCCAGGCAGGTGGTGCGCCTCGACAATCGCATTGTGCGCCGGCTGATCTCGCCCGACATCGCCATCATGGACGCCAAGTGGGCGCCCTACGAGGGCTACTCGCCCCTGCCCAACGTCGGCATGAAGAAGCGCGAGACCAAGAAGATCAGCGACATCAAGTGGGTGCCGTACGACGAGTCGCCCGTCAAGATCGGCCAGCAGCAGCAGCAGCAGCAGCCGGCTGAGGTTCAGCCCGACCTCATGGACGAGGATCTCAAGGATCCGCCCAAGGACTGGTCGCCGTTCCACAACATCACGCCCACGCACCTGCCGCCGCCAGTGGCTACACCGGCCCGCAACGCGGAGGAGGAGTTCCGCTGGCGCTTCCTCAACCAGGTCTCGGCGTTCCCGATCTACCAGGGCGCCTGGCGCGAGGAGTCGCCGCCGCCGACGCCCCCGCCGCCCGACCTCTCCACGCCCGTCTGGTCGCCTCAGCCGCCCGAGCCGCCAGACCATCAGCAGCAGCAGCAGCAGCAGCAGCAAGAGCAGATGGTGATGCGCAAGCAGTCGACCCTGAGAAGGCCACCCTCGCCCTCGCCTCCGCCCACGCCACCGCAGAAGCGCTCGACCCTCAAGGTGCGCAGCAGCAGCAAGAAGAAGGCCATGAGGGCAAAGTCGCAGGAGAGCACGCGGCAGCGCGAGGACAGGCACCAGCTGCCGACGCTGGAGGAGCCGCGGCTTCAGCAGCAATTCCAGCAACAGCAGCAGCAGCAGCAGCAGCGACCGCGGCGGCCCCAGCTGCTCAGGTCGAAGGCCCTGCTGCTGGACGTGCCGCACATAGACGCCAGCAAGCGATCGCTGAGCGAGGAGGTGCGCAGCTACAACCGCACCGAGTCGACCAAGCAGCGGGTGGGCCTGATTTTCCGGGCGAAGAGCGAGGACGCGGCGCGCTACCCCTGGTTCGCCGACGACGAGCGCCAGGAGCTCAGGGAGTACGTGACCACGGTTTAGCAATCCACTGACGACTTTATTTTTCGTCGACGCAGAACAACGAAGAGAGGTTCGGGGATCGTTCGGATCGTTTTAACGCGCCGTTATAATTACACACGCAAAAGTAGATGCAGCATCATTTGCGCGCTTGAACAATAATGAGCAGGGGGTTAATAAGTAAAATTTAAATAACGAATGGAGACGCTTCTACGCTTCGAGCCTCCCGATCGACGCTTCCGCTGATGGCCTGACCGACGAAGAGAACGAAGACCTTTTTTTTCACACCGCAAAAAGAAACAAAAAAACACACACGTCGTCGCAGCTCACCAATCGCAACTGGCCTATCAATCAGGCGAGAAGGGAAACGTTTTTACGTATATAGATGCATATATACGAGCTCGAGCGCAGGCTGATCGTTAGAATGTGGCGTCGCGCGATTTTTCACTCTCGAAGCAAAAGCGAAAGCGAGGCTTGGTTATCTCATTTTTGAGTTATCGTTAACGATACGTGGAGAACAAGCAAAGAAGCGGATACACACGAATAGGCGAACGATGTATACTCGGGCTGGAGGAAAGATGACGCAAGTGACGGGGCACGACGGCTCGTAGAGGCGCGTTTTGCTGATACTCAACTCAGTACGTACAGGAAATTAAAAAAAAAAAAAAATGATAACGTTCATAGTGCGTTCTCAACGATACGTTTAGCGATATTATGATACTTAGTAAAATTAAGTACGAGTTTAGATCTTAAGTAGACTGCATTAAGGGATGAAATTCATGAGGATTAAGTATATAAACAAGACGGATATCAGACGAGTTCGCGTGGTTTCGCCGAAGGCTCACGAGAATGTGTTAATAAAAATAAAAAAAAAAATTAAAGAGCGATTTCACGCGCTCGCGCGCGCAGCCTCGTGGCGAGGTGTTTTTGAAATGAGCTTCACGTGGCAAAACGCGCGAGCGCGTGAAAGTCGACACGCGCTTCTGGCTCGACGAGCAAATTGTACGTTAAGACGCATGTATAAAAAAAAGCGCAACCTTTGGAACGTTGAAAAACAGCCACACTGTATTCTCTAAACTTCGCCTTTCGATGAACAAAAAAGTAAGAGAGAACGCGAAAGATAACCGTTGCGTTTTGACGTTTAGAACCAAAGAATTAAGAAACAATGTGAATCAGCTCGCGTGGTCCGAGAGATTGAGAAAGAAGCGCGAGAGAGGAACGAGCGAATGAGAGTGCATGAGGAAACGAATGAGCGAGAAAGGAACGCGAAAAGACTTTGTTGTTATCGATTGTTCACCCTTCGTGGAGTATAAAAAAAATGAATAATCACACATTTACACATACATATACACACGAACGATGCTGCGAAACGACTCGAGCTTTCAGGTCCACAGTTGATTTCCAAGCGAAAGTCGCGCGTATACGTTTACGGATGATATTGTGAAACCTAATTTATTTGAGAATAATAATAGGGCCGCCAGAGGATGGGCGGCCCCGGTGCCGGCGCGTGCAATATTTAAACTTACGTACTTAATGAGAATTAAAGAGGAAGAAGAAAAAAAAAATAAAGGTCTGACTAGGCGTTAACGCAAAGACTTTCTCCACTGGTGGAAACTTTTTGCACGTTTGCGCGCTCGAGGGAGGTGTAGTAAACAAAAAATGGTAAAAACTTAAGTAAATAAATGAATAAATAAATAAAAAAAAAAAAATGAAAAGTTGCATTATGCCGGGATAAGCTTAGCGTTATCCAGAGTTGCTCTCTCTTTGATTAAACGTATAAGTAGTGGAAAAAAAACTAAAGGCAGTTAGCTCATCTCGCGATGAACTCGATATTTCGTTTCCCCCAAACTTTGATCTTCTTTGGTAGACTGATTATATACAAATAACGAGTACCTCGTTTGTTGATTATATATGCGCGTTTATATATGATAATAAACACATAAGTATTGTAAGCAAGTGTCGTCGAACTTCTCTTGATTCCTGCCGAATTGATCGATTGAGCGATCGTTAACGTATATATCGAAAGATGAAGATTCAAATAAACGAACAATTCAGAAAAATGCTCTCTTTGATTTGTCTAAAGTACTTAGTCGCCTCTCGGCTCAGACTCTCTTTGGTTCATAGCGCGCCAAATTTCCGATTCGTCGTCTATGTAACCCTTTTTGCTTTCGTTCCCGCGTTCTTTACAGACATTGTTTATTTAAAAAAAAAAAAAGTACGAGCAGAAAATACTATAACGTTCAAGTTGTGTATTTACTGAAATTAAGAGAAGAGTTCGAGAGGAATAAAATAAAATCAAGTGCTAAAAAAGAATTTGTTAAGACTATAAGGGGAAATCGCGATTAATCGTTACTAAACTTTGTTAAGAACAATGAGACTTTGATAATGCCGACGAGCAAGCAAGTATTAACACTTTGACGCCGTGACGCGAGTAAATGATTAAAAGAAAGACGTTTCATACGTGGCGATATTTACATATTTTTTTTATTGAAATCGAGCGCGACAGAGCTTTATTAACGATTGATCGACCAGCGATTTCGATTTCAAAGACAATGATCTTTTTTGGCTGATTCGACGCAAGCGGATCACCCCCTTCATTAAAGGACAAAAGCTAATAAAATAAATAATTAAATGAAAAATCGATAAAAAGTAAAGAAGGTGTAAAAATAAGCGCGGGGAAGGTGTAAAAAAGAGTTCTTAATTAAATGATCTATTTGACGGAGGGGACGCGAGACGCGCGCGTCGGGCGATCGAGGAAAATAAAATAAAAAAAAAACATCGTCACACTCCTTTTCTTAAAAATAAAGCGCAATATTTCGTATTTTCTACATTCTATACACGCTGAACCGCGTATATTCATTTACCTACGATCTATCTTATATATAAATATATATACGGTTGCCCCCGTAGGTATTAAGTAAAGTTTAAGCAAAACATTGCAAGTCATTAAAGGTAAAACGATATATTGTTCTTCTTATATCGCGACAAGTGTACATAAGTTCGCATTCCATTGTAAGTTTTTTCGACACTCACGCATAATACACACATAAATACACGAGTTTACACGGTAAAAATTACCAAAAAAGAATAAAAATATAATAAAAAGAAACCAATACCCGCCCCGCACGTTCGCGGGGGCGGTCATAGTCTATACACGTAGCCTCTTGACAACCAACCTGAGAGAGAGAGAGAGAAAGAGAGAATGAGAAAAGCCACTAGAGATGGAAACTCTGTACGGAAGCAAAAATAAAAGACGAAACGAGAGCCGAGCGCAAAGTACGATTCAACGTGATATTTTCTTTCGTGATATATCCCTCAATCAATTCCGCGTGTTACAATGAAATTTACTTATATACACTAGGTGATGCAATTAAACAATAAATAGCCCCAGCTGTAAAGGAAAAAAAAACGAAAACTTTTGTTCAGCGCAGCTCGTTACGACGGATTGTATACCCCAATTGTTTAGTGCAAGAGCGAATTTGCGCGTGTACGCAAGCGTAGACTTCTTTGCGTTCGCGGGAGCGAGAAAATCGATGCTCTTCGGCCCTCCGAAAATAGCTCGGCTTTTTTTTTCATTTAATGCGCGAGCTCGACTGCTCCGGCGCACTCGCCTGTATACCGCGTATACACATAGGCGAAACGAATAAGCGCCGGGGCAAAGGGAGAGCGGAATCCAAGCCGACGTCGCCGCGGAAACACAAAAGCCATCAGCGGGAATATGAAGCGCATCGAGTTTTTGCTTCTGCGTCCGTCAAAAACGCGCTGCTCGCCCCCGCGCGCAGAGATTAAAAAGCTCTCTCTCTCTCCTCTCTCTCTCCAATCTCTCCGCTGCGTGGTTCGTCAAAACTATATGTATGTTCGACAGACGCGCGCGACAAGAGACGTAATAAAAGGGAGAAAAAAAACGGCGAGACGGGCATTGGCAAAGTGCGTATAATATCCTTCTTTGCAGGGAGTCTCTTTAGCAATTGAATTATTATTTTTAAGCGACGAAACAAAAGACAACCACGTAAATATGCTAGCCAGTACAGTGTATTCGTGCTGCCATTAGCATAAATTATGAGGAGTGCGAGAGCTAGAGAGAGAGAGAGAGAGAGAGAGAGGGGAGGAATGAGAGTGAGACGGAATGAAAGCGAGAGAAAGTACTTAAATGTGAAAGCGAGCGAAAATGTGCGTGTAGGGACGGATAAGCCAAAATAGTTAAACAATGAGAGGAAAAAAACACTCATCATTACTACCCCCCCGACGTATACTGTATAAACATAAGTCCCGTGTAATTCGTTTGCAGTCCGATGAAGGATATCGTTTAGGTGAAATAAAAAAAAAATAAAAGCATTCCCTTCGTGTCGGATTAGCGCAGTTTCGTCCGTGTATCTATCGACAGATTCGAGAGAAACAAAGTAAAAACAAATAAAAAAGAGAGCAAAATAATAGAGCCATAGTATTATTAAACGAAAGGGACAGCAAAATAAGAAAAAAAAAGTATACAGATCGTAGATCGTAATTAAAAATGTGATTCTTTGTTATATTATTATCGATTGATTATGTACCAAGTGATATTGTAACGTTAATTTGCGTTCTCGTTACGTTGCTTCATTGAGCTCGATTTGCTTTTCTTGGCTCTGCGATATTTCGATATTGCGTCGAGCTTGAGAAAAATCCAGCTCAACGTTTTTTCTAGTCCAACAGCATTTCCCTACCCTCCCCCAATTGATATTGTACCGTTAATTTTTAAGTAAGCAAACGACATCCGATGTATCCCCCTCCTCGAATGTTTCGTGATAATCTGAACACTCAATACCAAACAAAGAAATACCGACAATTATATAAAAGAAAAACAATAACAAAAAAAAAAAGAAATAAAAAAGTATAATAACGAATGATAAGGCGTGATGCAGGGAATATTTGTTCTGCGAGGTAGAGCAATGCATAATAATTTATGTAAACGATACGATATGCAACCCATATTATGAGGTCAATGTTGATTTGTTTAAATAAATGTAAGTTTGAAAATCCGAATAAAGTTGTATTTATTTATTCCACTTTTTATTTTTCATCTACTTTCTTTAATTGCAATGCATTTTTTACAATGTTACTATATTTGTAGTTTAATAAAAATTATTTTATGCATTCGAAATATACCTGAAATCAAATAAATTAAATTATCTAGCATCAATATGTTAACATTATAAAAATTATCTAGAATCCAATATGTGCATAATTAACTTAATATCTGATGATTATTTTATTAAACATCATTATTAGATAAACGATTTTAGATATGAACAATATTCAACATGTAAGATTTTTTGTTACATAAAAAAAGAAGATAAGATATGATGGAAATCTTGAGCCGTTCAACCAAATGCCTACCTTACCGACGACTATTGTAAACACACGGTTGACAAGTAGGTTTACGTGTCAAAATGGCCGATCTGAACAAGGAGTTAAACGAATATCTTCTTAGTAATAAAAATGAAAAACAATATAAAATTACATTGCCATCGGTAGCAATTCCAAAACCGAATATTGGAAAATGGCTCGGCAGAAATCCCGAAGAAGAAGGCCAAGAATCATGGATGAGAGAGACTCAAAAAGACTGTTGTCCTAGTATGGTTAGTATATTATAACCTTTAATGTAATTAATTCATATTTCACAGCATAATGTAGATGTTTCATCATTTAAAAATTTATATAATAAATTTTATCATTAATAGAACAAATATTGCTCACTTTATTATTTTCTGTTTTAGACGAGAATGCAAAGACTGACTGCATTCGGTGTATGTTTTGTAATGGGAGTTTTATGTTTTTGTCTATCAGCTATTTATATTCCTGTATTACTCTTAAAGGCTAGGAAATTTGCTCTACTTTACTCATTAGGAAGCCTATTCTTCTTGATGAGGTATGCTATAATTTATTACTTTTTATTTCATATACTACAAGTAATTAAAAAGTAATTAGAATATTGTATTGTTTCAGTTTCAGTTTCTTATGGGGGCCAATGAGTTACATAAAATCATTATTTTCTGCAGAAAGGAGATGTTTTTCTCTGACTTATATTGCTACTTTAACAGGGACTTTGTACTTTGCTCTCCATTTACAATCTACATCATTAACTGTTTTATGTGCAGTATTACAATTAATCGCAATGTTAACATTTTTGATAAGTCATATACCAGGTGGCACGACGGGACTCCTGTTTTTCACAAGAATGTTTAAATCTTCAGTTAGTTCAACTTTACCTGTCTGATATCAACATAGTACTCAAAAGACATTCAAATTAATTTATAAATTCAAAAAGTATAATTGTAAGATAATATTGTAAATAGTGTACAATTTTTGTATAAAAAATACAATTTCTTTTATTTATAAAAACTATATTTACATTATTTTTTTTTTATCTTGGGAGGTTTTGTAGCTTTAATGCGTAATTGGTTACCTTGTATTCGCTTCACTTTCAATGGCTTGTATCTAACTTTATCTTTATTTAATTGCACATTACTGTCATCTGATTCACCCATCACTTTTTTAGTTTTTTTATTTAATACTTTATCACTTTTAGAACTTACACTTTCAAAAAATCTCAATGGCACTTTCTTTTTGTCAATATCATATTTATTATCATTATCCAAAGATATAAAGTCTGTCCATGTCTTCCCTACGTTTTGTTTCTCTTTGGATGAATTTAAAGGTTCAAAAACTCTTTCTTTCTTTGATGTTCTGTACAAGTATAAATCTGTAGATATATTACAAGGCTTAACAATATCTTCTTTATTATCTACTTCCATATTCTGTACACTTGTTTGATCTTGAATGGTTTTTTCATCAGATAAAGTTTTATCTCGAAATAAGGTCACAGGAGTTTTTGAAATTGCTATTTCTGACCATATTTCAGAAATTTTTTCAAATAATTCATAGAAGTAATTTTCTGATGAAGCTTTCACATCTTTCTAAAAATTATAATACAAAATATTTTATAATTTAATTTTTTAAGAAAGTTTATTATTTGAGTATTAAAAAAAATTACTCTTAAAGCAATCGCTGCTGTGGCAAATCCAACTGTTTCCAGTGTTACTTTTTTTAAAAAAGAAATAAGAAGTATAGGAATTTTCTTATTTCTTGCCATGACTATTATATGTTTAACAAGTAGAGAAGGGTCTATACTGGCCTCTAATAAAATACAGCTAATATCATCTTTCTCCATTAATCTTGTAATTGCGTTAATTCCAAATATAACAGAACTTCTAAATTGAAATAATAAACAATGCATTTATTATAGACTTAATAACTAATAGTTGCACAAAATTACTAAAACATACGCAATAGTTTCATCATAAGGGGCATGGCATTTTGCCTGAGCTTCTTTTCTTGCAGCAGATCTCTCTGATTTACCCATTTTGCGAAGTTGTGACCATGGAATTTTTGCTTCAGGTCGTTTTAATGACGGAAGCAATCTTAAAAATATAATTAGTAAAAAATCTGCTATAATTTTTTTTCATAAAAAAAAATTGAAAAATTACCTTATCAAAGAATTCTCTAATGCTGAGTCTTGATCATTTTTTAAAAGAGGCCTAAATAGATATAAAAAATATAGGCAATGTAAACAAAAACAGTAAGCATTTTCTTTTCATTATTTAACAATTTCCTAAAATCTCACCAATAGTTATCATAAGGTTGAGCCAAAACATTCTTTAAACCTTTCACCGGTCCCTTTTTGGCCGAAAGGGACTTTCTCTGCTGATTTTTCGATAAAACCGGAGTCGTCATTATGAAAACACAATATCGTAACCGTCATCTTCTAGGTTATGTCCTCACCAATAAGTATGCAAATCCATCACTGCATACACGTGGTCAAGCAGTGGCGTATCAATCAAAGGCCCGACGCGAAATTCTCCAAAAGAGCTTTAAACACTCACTTTAATCCAACTCCAACTTGAACAACCCAAAAAATCAAATACCTACCCCCCAATATCCCGATAAAAACAAAATAATCGTCCAAAGCAGCGATAACATGACCAGCAAGTTGATAAACAAACGAGCGCGGCTCGGCTACGCGAGTGGAAAAAAGGAAAGGTTCTGCTCCGTGATTGGCCGAAGATGCGCCAAGAATCCAGAGGAGTGGGGGCTCAGCCGCTCGCTTATAGTCGGCTGCTTGGACTTCGGTCGGCGGTCCGTGTGTGCTCAGGGAGATTGACAGTGCAAAGTGCACGTTACTTAACGGAAGTATAACCTGAATTTCGTGAGTGTGCGACGGGCACTCTCACCGCCGAGGGAAGACGCGCCGGGAGTGTCAGTCAAGGTTACTGACTCTCTCATTCCAGGACAGTCGCGGCCGTTCGCTCCGAGAAAAGGAGAGAGAGAGAGAGAGAGAGAGAAAAGTCTGACCGCACGCACGTATAACATACATACCTGGCGTATGTGCGTCCCTCTCTTTTCTCTTGCTGTGTACACAGACACTCGTAATAGACACACAGACGTAGCTACCTGCTCCGAAGAGCGCGGCTCTTCCCGCGGCGGCATTTTTGCTTTCTAAACGCGCCGAGTGTAGGTAGGTAAAGGCTGCTGCAACGAGAGAGCGCGGCATTCCTGCGAGAGCCGTGGCTATACGCGCGAAAAGTGAAACGCCGCCGCGATGTCGTCGCTCAGCGTACAGACCGAGAAGAACCTGGAGTTCGTCGTCAAGAGCTTCATTGCCGGCGGTGAGTCTGATCTTTTTTTTTCTTCTCTTTTTTTTCTTCTTGTCAGTGCTAATTTTATTTTTCCGTTTTGATAACGTTATCGGGAATGCGATTAAATGAGAACTTTCGAATGTGCGCTAATGCGTGTAAATTTCATTGCTGTAATTATGGTTTTCTCGACTTTCTCACGCAGGTGTTGCTGGTATGTGCTCCAAAACGACGGTTGCACCTCTGGATAGAATAAAAATACTGCTCCAGGCGCACAATAATCATTATAAACATTTGGGTAAGATGATTCATTTTAAATTCATGTATGCTGATACTTTCTCCAAATATCTAAGAATTTTTTTAATCTTCAGGAGTCTTCTCTGGTCTCAAGGAAATCATATACCATGAGCATTTCTTTGCTCTGTACAAAGGTAATTTTGCTCAAATGGTCAGGATATTCCCATATGCGGCGACACAATTCACAGCTTTTGAAATTTATAAAAAGGTAGAGTGAATTTTTAAAGTTTAATTAAATTTAATTTCCAACAAATTGCTCTTGCTTTTAATTAAAGTTTTAATTGTTCTATGTAGTACTTAGGTAACATAATGGGACACCGTACACAGGCTGATAAGTTTGTTGCTGGCTCCTGTGCAGGAGTTACAGCTGTGGCATTGACCTATCCACTTGATACAATCAGAGCTCGACTTGCCTTCCAAGTAACTGGAGAGCATATTTACACAGGAATCATTCACACAGCAGTTTCAATCTTTAAAGATGTTGGTATTACAATTGTATTGCATCACATATTTTATCACTGAGAATTATCTTAAACTTGATATTTTATTTCATTTTAGGAAGGTGGTGTTAGAGCATTGTACAGAGGATTTTTACCTACTATATGTGGAATGATTCCATATGCAGGATTTTCTTTCTACTCATTTGAAAAGTTAAAATACCTGTGCATGAGATATTTTCCTACTATTTTATGTAGAAAATGCGATAAAAATACTGGTAAGAAGTTTTTCTGAAAAATCATAACAATTTCATTGCATAATACTGTGATCAGCATACAAAAAAATAAAATTTAATTTTAGGTGGACTAGTATTAACGATTCCTGGCAAACTATTATGTGGTGGTATTGCAGGAGCTGTTGCACAAAGTTTTTCATACCCACTAGATGTTACAAGAAGACGAATGCAGTTAGCCATGATGAATCCAGATACTCACAAATTCAGGTATATATTTGTTACTAACTAATATATATTTAAAACTCAATATATCTATATTTATTTACATTTTTTTAGTGCGGGCATGCTCTATACATTGAGGATAATTTATCATGAAAATGGTATAGTTAAAGGACTTTATCGAGGAATGAGTATAAATTATCTAAGAGCTATCCCAATGGTAGCAATGAGTTTTGCTACTTATGAAGTCATGAAACAAATATTAGATCTAGACACAGGAATGAAAATATGAAAAGTTTATTTTTTTAATTATAATTTTGTTATAGTTAATTTAAATGATTTTATATTTATTGATAGTGAAAGTAGGTGACAAAATATTTTGATAATAAATTATTTTAGAATAAATGCGGTTACCATTTGAGGCCAAGAGAATCAAAATTTAGAAAATATTTAGAATGTTGAACTCAAATAGAGTTTTGTTGAATACAAATCTAGTTAGTATAATAAAAAATGTAATTAATTTTGTAAATAAGAAACTGATTTTGCAAAGATGTACAAAAATATTTTATCAAAAACTTTGTTTTTGTTAAAAAAATATTTTTATAATTTAAGGCGTTTATATATTGTTTTTTAAAATAGCCAAAAAAATTGTTATAAATGTAGCATTGTAATAAAACTAATTTATTTATTATTTTAATAAACATATCAATTTGACAAGTATAAATAATTCAGGGATACTTTAGTTTAAGCATCGACATGACGTTTTAGTTAACTTTTGTCACAAGTGAACATACTAGTACTGTTAAAAACAAAAATGCTCTAAACACTACGACTATAATTATAAATATTTTTTATAAAAACTAAGAATGAGAAAATAAAAAGAAAGAATTGAAAACAACGCATTATTTTTTAAATGTATTTTATTTTTTTCTGAATAATCTGATAATTGTTTGAAAATAAAAAGAATCAAAATTCGAAGATGAGGGACCAACACTCGCATCGAAATACAATAACTCGGTTTAATTTTCATTTTCGTCTTATCGTGATACGATGACACAATAACTCTGGATTAGCAGCAGCATTTGCTTACTTTTTAATTAATCTTTTTATTTTTGTATTTTCTTTGATGCCGACAAGTACGGCCCAGCGTAAACGGCAAGCCGCGTAAAACGTGGTTATTGTGAAAGAAAAAAAAATCTTGCGGTAAAGGCAGCACGTGCAAGTTGACTGCCACGAACACACATTAGACACGCTCGCTGAACACTATAGCTTCTTCCTCGAGCGCTCTCTCTAATTTCTTTTAAAAAGGCGCGGTGTAACGCAAACTGTTTTAATTTGTAATAAAAAAAAATACGTCTTTTTCTTAATAAAGACGCGTTTTCTCTTCGCGTGTATAGAAAAACCCTTTAAAATCTAAACTTGTTTATAATGAAATTCTGATTATTTTTAGTTCAGGATTCTCATAGAGCTTATGAATTTCAAATGTTTCGGTTTTTATTGTCGGCGCTAGACGTTCGTTCTAAATTTACAATTTCTCTCTGTCCCCGGCGTTTTGTCATCCTTGTCGGCTTTGTCGAAAGGTTTCTAAAACGGTTTGTCAATATCGGATGCGGAATAAAAAGAGGAATACCCAAAGATGTAGATAGATACATACAATAATGTATATATTGTCGTGTGCGTGTGCTCGAGTCAACTTGCTCGCTCGCGATGTGAAAATCTCGCGTATTGCGTCTCTCTCTTTTTCTTCTTTTTATAAAAAGGGGCAAAGCATTTATTTTGTATTATAGTTTTATTATTATTATTTGTTTTTTATTTCATCATCTCGCTATAACGCGATTCGTCGATATCGAGGCTTTTCTTTTTTTTTCTCTGATTTACAAGGGACAAAAGGTTTCGCCAAACGGAAAATTCGAGTCGAAATCACGGAAATAAAAAGTGGTTCCCTACGGTGTATCGTTAACAAGTCGTACTATTCTGACTCAAAGTTCAGCTTCATGCTCTAGCTTTCTTCTCCCTTTTGTCTCTGCTCTCGACGATCTCACACTTAAAACGCGCCTCTCCTCTCAAATACGTGTGTCCTGTGTAAAGTATTTGTGAATATAATAATAAATACAGAGCAAATACAAAATTAGCTATACAATTTCTAAGTGTCTATTATTTCATTTATTATAATTGTTGTACTGCTACTCAACCCATTTCGATTGTTACCATTAATACTATATGATTTCAATTAGTTTCCATCTCATAAAGAACGGGAAAGATCATATTTTTCCCTTCTCGCTTCATTCATGAGCTATGCAAAAAGCTAAACAGAAATACACAGAAATGTCGATTCCTCATTTATTTATTTTCTTATCTTTTGCTTTTATTCAATTTAGCGCATTCCTTTTTATGTTTTTGATTTTCACCTTTAGTCTGACTTTGTATATTATCGCTATTTTGCAAAAGCCCTTATCTAAAAATGCTTCTATACACAAACAAATAAGTACGCAGAAAAGTTTGAAAAAGCTAAAATCGAGGTCAAAGGAACTCTGCATTATTTATTTTTCCTTTTTTCTGTATAAATCCATCCAACTTTTTCAAGAGCAAGTACACGCGTTTTCGTGGTAAGAAAATTAAAAAAAAAAATTATGTGATGCTTGATAGTATATACGTCTGAAAAGGGAAAGGGGAACACTTGAGTTAAAAAATTGTCTCGTAGGTAGTTGAATTTTACCGATTCACAGTCTTGACAAATTGCTACTACATGTGATACTACACATTTGTTTTTGTTTGTTTCTTCATTCGCGTTCGCCTCGGCACTTCATTACGTTATGGATTTTAAGAAAGCCACCACTCTAGGAGCACTATCAGTATTGATTCATTATGCTTAATATTTTTAATTTGCATGCTTAATTCTAAGAATACATCTGCAGGTTTTTTTTTTTTTTCTGTAAATTTTTTTTATTTACTTTTGCTGGTTTTTTTTTAATTTCTTTAAATTTTTTTTATTCATTTTGTTTATTTATCGCACAAAAAAAAAACATCGCATCAATATACAATTACTCAAATGATTTGACACAACAAATTTAGTTCATTTTGGCTTGAATTACATAGATTTTATTCATCAGAAGCATTTATCATTAAATCTATTTTTTTTTTAATTAGTAAAAAGTTCATCAATGTCATCATGAACAATTAACTTTCAATATAATTATTGTGATTTCATGCATCAAGTGCGTATTTTATTAAAAGTAATTTTACTAGGGATTGATGCAAAAGTGTCAGGACGCGTCTTTATCTCTTTCATTTCGGCGATTCATATACTCGAGGTCTTAAAATAGATAAAAAGGTACAAATTTTTCAGACAGAAGCATCTCTTCTTTACTTATAAATCGAAACGCAATAAAAATTCGATGTAAAACAACAAAAGACAGATAAAGTAAATGCCAAGGGTGCGTATTGTACATTAAAAAAGCTTTTCTTAAGTAAGTAGAAAAAGTGTTTTTCGTTTTTTTTTATCAAACTCCTCCTTTATTTCTCTTTTTTTTAGAAGAGAGAGAGACAAGAAAGTATAAAACTCGGTAATTTTCGAATAAATTCGATCGGACAATTTGTTTTTCACATCAGTAAATATATCGAAATTAAAGTTGGTTAGAGAAAACGTATGGTCCACTGAGGCTCCGATTTCTGTCATAAATCTTTCATATAATACAGTGGCTAAAAATCCACGTATATAAGCTCTAAGAACACTGTGTTTGACAATAGTAAAAAAAAAATATAGTAATGAATATGAAGTTCATTGATTTCAAATGCCACACTAACCACTGGCAAAAAATATAGGATGAAAGTCACTATTGCATCAACCCTCTTATGTATGCTTCTTATGCCCTTGCTTGGAGAAACATTTCACGCTCCTTTCACACCAGTTAGAACGCGAGATATTCTTAAATACAGCTATTTTCATTTTGGTACTTATCATGTAACCATCAACGACAATAGTCATCTTCGCAGTACAATTAGGAAAAAGACGCGTATCCCTCCAGCAAACTTTTCTTTATCGCTCAATAAGTTAACATTCATTCAGGATTTTAGAACATTACCGCTTTCATTTTTTTAGCCGTTTACAATAACGGTTACATTTCAAATATACTGTGTCCATGATCGTTTTCTTCAATAAAAATACAAGCCATACAATGAAAATCGTCAAACTCAATGCTTTTAGGTGAATTTACTCGGTACATGTGTACATTATTGGTTTTTTCTTCTTAATGTGTACAAGTGTTGTTGAATCTACGTGTATGGTGTACTTACGCGCGAATACGCGAGCGCGCAATTAGTCTCTCTTGGAGACACCATAACGCGAGCCATTATATAATACTTGAGACTATATATGGCGTGTAAGGGTAGCTCGGGGCCTTACACTCATACCGATGTTCTATTATAGGTTATGTTCTGTGGCATCTCTATAAAGCCAGCATCATTCCATTCCCCTACCTTAACATCTACTTCCTTCTGATTTGACATCTTACAGGAAGTAATCTGGTGTTCGCCTGGTGACATGTGGCTCTCCACGTCTTGGTGCTGGATCGAACTGAAGGCTGTAATTAAATATAAACAAGTATTAGTATTATAGAATTTAATATTTGCCTATATTAAAAATTATTGTCATAGTTTGTAGAACTTACAATGAATATTTCAAAGCGTCATCTAATTCCATGATTGCAGCTTGATTACCACAGCGATAACAGTAATTAGGTGCCGAGAATATAGTCACAACATTGCGGTCATGACACCTATAAAGAGAATTCCAACAATTAGATATTTAAATTTTAAATAATAATTAGACATTTAGGGAAAAAATATAATTATAGTTTATAATATTACCAATTATAGCCTTCCATAACCAATTGATGAGCTCGTGAAACAAGTGTTAAACCATTAGAATGATTGAATGTTTCTGAAATGTCTTGGCCAAAGGTGTATCCTGCACCTCTGGGAGAAATACCCCACCCTCCTCTATCATCAGGATCTGACCATAAAAGGTCACACATAGGTCCCTATAAAAATTTATTATTAATGTAACTAAATCAGTAATATGCACACTTTACATAATGTTATATGAACAATTTGCTGCTGATTACTTACTTCATGTGGTACCTCTTGAAGACGGTCTAATGCACGGATATGATCTAATGTATCAATGGAAGGAGAAAGCCCACCATGCAAACAGAAGATCTGTCCATCTACAAGTGCTGTCAGAGGCAGGTAGTCAAATAAATCCGTGAAAAACTTCCAAACATTAGCATTGCCATATTTTCGAAGACACTCATCATAAAATCCATATACTTGTGTAATTTGCCTCGACTCATGATTACCTCTTAAGATGGTTATTCTTTCTCTATATCTTACCTGTAAAAAATGTAAAATTGAATTTAGTTTCTTTTTCTAAATTTTGGTTAAATTAAAGTTTAAATAAATGCTTACTTTTAGTGCTACAAGAAGAGTGACAGTCTCAACGGAATAATAACCACGATCAACATAATCACCCATGAACAGGTAGTTTGTATCTGGAGATTTTCCACCTATTCTGAACAATTCCATCAAATCATGGAACTGCCCATGAACATCTCCACACACTGTTACGGGACATTTCACCTCTTGGACATTGGACTCCTTTGCTAATATTTCCTTTGCCTAAAAAATTGATAGTTATTTTAATTTGTTTTCTTCGTGCATGGATGATATCAATTGCTATTACTTAAGATTAAAGTAAAATTTGTCAACAATAAAATTAAGATTTCTAATCTAAAGTAGTAAACACGTGAGATTACAGGAGCTGCATGTTTTTCATAAAAAAGTAAAATAGCAGAATATACATAATGCATGGCAATGAGTCATTTTATAATCTGGGAATCACATTGTATCAACACAACATCACATCTAAAAATCAATGAAGATATACTACGCTTCCTGACTCAGTGTGATTGTAACAAGATCCTATTTCTATACAGCCGTCAAATCAAAGCTTCTATTCATAAATAATCAACAATTGGAAAAGTATTGGAAAACTGTAGAAACACCAGGACGCATTCCAACAGACACAAGTTGGACATTCACCTGTTGCAGTTAACAATTAATTGAGCACCCGTACTCATATATCATTCATTATCTCATAATGCACATGTCAAAATGCAGCCTACTATTGCAGCATCATTTCGATCGTGACGACTATGCCGACAAAAAGGTAAAGTCACGTAAGCAAAAACCGCAGCAGTCTTTGGACTTTTTCACGGTCGACCTTCAGGAGTGGAAAAAAAAATCTTTCCGAGTCATATCGATGACGAGTGCAGCGGACTAAATCGTCGCAACAGATAATCGATCGTGGCTCGAGGAAGATTCGCAGTGAAAACATTGAGTCGTGCTGGTAGTCTAGGAGGCATCGGGGGGAACGCGCTTGGCGCATCCCTCGGGCAGGTGAGGGAATAGCACAGTCCACCCATTTTTTCGCGAGAGAAAGAGTAGGCAGGCAGGCAGGCAGGTAGGCAGGAGAGAGACGGAACGAGGAGGCAAGACAGGCGAGGGAGAGAGAGGCAAAATCGACCGGCGGCGCATAGCGCTTAGAGCGAGAGAGAGAGAGAGAGAGGGACAAGCTGGAGGAGGAGTACAGGCATACAGGGCAGGGCCTATCTAAAGTGGGTATGCTACGTTTGGGAGGTTGTTTTGAGGAAGCTAGAGAGACTCACCTTATCGCAGAGGGTCTTGACTTGGCTCTCTGTCAGTTGTTTGCAATCGTTCAACTGTTCAATCCACTGGTCGAGCTCCTTGAGGGACGCCTTCTCCTCCATCGTCGGGGTATTTGCGCAACGATTCGACTGCGTTGATCGTTCGGCCGCCGCGACTACTCGCTCAGCGCATATGTATGAGTACGCGTGTGCCTCGCTGCTGCTGCTGCTAGTGTCGATGCTGGTGCTGCTGTCGCCGGCGTCTCCAGGGCCAAAACGCTCACTCTCTACCTTAACTCTCTTTCTTTCTCTCTCTCTACCTCGATCTAAATCATCCGCTGACTACAGCTTTTCCTTGCTTGGCATTTGCCAGCTCGCGAGCGCGCTACTCTCTCTCTCTCTCTCTCTCTTTCTCACACACTGTGCAGTCTCACACGCACAGGCGCGCTCTCTCTCTCTCTCTCTCTCTCTCCTTCTCTCTTCTCTCTGTCGCTGTACTGCGCGCTCGCACGACGACGACGACCCGAGAGCGAGCGACGACGACCACACAAATATCCTGGATATATTGTGTGCACACACTCACAAAATGGCCGACGCAGCCGCTCGCGCGCCCCGACTGATATCGCTCGCTCGCTCGCTCGCTCTCTCGCGCACACGCGCTGATGACGTCACGCTCGATTCTGGCTTCTCCGCGGGTGCTGCCGCCGCCGCCGCACACCAACCGCGCTTTCTGCGCTACTCTATATACCTAGTCTATATCTCCACGACGACTGCTCTCTGCTTCTTTCCACGACGGACCTGACAGTCCCTGTCTAGATAGCGATGTTCACCAGGAAGGCCTGCGAATTTTCAAGGAATAATCCCTACCGCGTCATGTTAACGCGCACCTTCCCCTACTTTTCCATCAGCGGAATAGCTTCTTTATTATACTCCGGTGTATGATACGTGTGTGGATGATGTGCGCGAATTTACTGCGCTCAGTTTTGGAGCGTCGAGTGGACGCGCTGCCTTAATGTTATTTCAACTATAAAGTGAATCATTAAATTGCAAATTGCGATGTTATAGAGCGGTAGAGCCGCTTTCGTGGAGCTAGTTTCGTCAGATTTCGCTCGGACGTTCTATTGTGCTCTGGGAAACTTTTGAACTAATTTTAATAATTTTTTAATGAATTGTAAATTAAAGACTAATGTTGTTTTCACTGATTGTTTTTTTTTTTTTTCTTTAGACTCACACGTGGTTTTAATTCTCGCTAAATTAGTCCGCATTAAAACATACCTGTCTAATGATCCGGTTAATACATTGTTGTTATGAGATAAAGCGCGTGTACGTAAACATATTATCCCGCTGATCTATATATTACGTTCCTTTTTTAGTTCACAGCGTATATACCTACGTAAATTCCGTACTAATTTTAAAATAGATTTTTACGATACATAGTTGCATCGATGCAATGTCTATTTAAATTTATAATTAGTGATTGTATTTTTAAAACGGCTATATGTATATATCGAATGTTTTACACTAAAGTATCTTAAACAAACTTTATTTAAAGTAAAAAATTTTGAAATTTCATCATCCTCAAAAAATAAATAATTTATTTAAAAACTATTCCTTTTTTGCCACACGCTACGAAAGAATCTACGGAAATAGAAAAATTTGTTTTTAGCTCTCATCACCCACGCAAATTTCAATCTCATTTTAAAATCGCTCTTCCGCGACAACACACCCACTCAATGACCATAATGATGGATCTCTATTCCTCATTAGAATAAAAAATTAGAGGCTTAATTAAAACGTAAAGTGACGTATGCTGACACATTGGCGAGATTCTTTTCATTCTTGATATTCGTTGCAAATTGATCACAATGCGGTAAAAAAAGGACGTTAAGGTACGGCATCCACTTGTTTTGTGACGTATAAACAATATTCATTTTAGCATTTTGTCAGGAAATTTTTTTTAACTGCGATTTTTTTTGTGCAAAACGTTGCGTAATGACATGTCGATTAACGCAAAAAATGTCGTCACCGAAAAGTTGAGCTTCAAAATTTATGAACAATTTATTAAAAAATTGTCGCGGATTTTACTGGTTTTTTGCTTATATCTCTTTTCCTTTGAAGTTCCTGAAATTGTCTATTTTCGAGCTAAAATGACCGGACTATATCTTTTGTTGCCTCAATGTTTATAGAGCACATCCGAGCCGCAATTTTTTGCTTA